>JAZGTJ010001176.1:0-63405 GCA_036877575.1 Botia almorhae | reverse complement strand
GTGTAATTAATGGTTTAAAGTGTTCGAGTATTTCTACGGAAGCCGTGCTGTCGAGGTGCATTGTGGGATTGATTGTTGTCTGCAGCATTGGACGCGTTTCTGCAGTTGATCGTGCGGTAAGATCCCACTACAGAAATCACAGGTGTGACAAAAAATGTTAAGTGTAATGGGTGTATTCCTTTAAGAAAACGTGATTACGTAGTGGTTACAGGGTTAATCGCACTTGTTGTGTTCTGTAAGTGTGTTCACCGCTATAGGAGAGAATAAAGTGATTCTTTTGCTCTGTCAAGACAAGAGTGTTCTTTAGAAATCATTACATTAAGAAAATACAGTCACCTATACACGATGAACATACGAGTCACTTACGCCTGACCGCCAAAGATTGGTTTATTGATTAATCTGATTCGATCATTTATTGTACGTTATTGTGCTGTTTGTGCACTAGAGGGCGCAATGCGGTTTAAATGTTAGTTTAGTCCAGTGATTCCCAACCACTGTGCGCGCCGTGGAAGACGATCCAATTTCACCTGATTGGCAAGAACAATTACATTCTCTTCCACTAGAGGACAGTATTTTGTGACATTTTTGTTTGGTGGTCTGCCTTGTGATTTTTCTAATGTAAAATATGTGCCGTGGCTCAGAAAGGTTGGGAAACACTGGTTTAGTTTTTGGGTGACTACCCCATACACATACACACTGCTTTACACATACACAGACATAATGGCTTACACTAACCCTCACAGAAAACTATTTTAGATTTATTAAAAAGATCAATTTGTATGATTTATACGCTTGTTTCCTTATGGAGTCTTCAACTGAACTCATTGAATGAAATATGTAATTAAAGCTGACATTTTTAAAAGTGTCTAAATGGAAATACTTGTATAATAACTCTTCTCATCTGAATGACAGTGGGGTTTCTCTTGGTGTGTCAGTTGTTCAGTCGTGTGTGTTTATTGTCTGTTTTACTAGCAACACTTGAAAGTCTGAACTGAAGGATCTTCAGACATTTATGTCACTTACACTGCTGTTGTGACACTGCTGGTCACAACATTAGCTCTCATCAAACGTTCATGCTTCTGCGCTTCAGCATTTAGCTGCTTTTTTATTCCAGTGAAGAGAGTCAGAACTGATCCAACAAACTGTTTCTGAAAGAGACACAGGAGCATGTGTGCTGTTCTCTTGACTAACACCAGTCCAGTGCCTCTCTTACTCTCTTGTTACCTCACTTCTGCTGTTTTAACATGTATTTCAGTTTTAATGCTTTTATGCTTTCACATAGAAAAGATTGATTATAGTTTTGTTATATTGTCTTTTGTGTGTTGTGTGTGTGTAGAGTTCAGAGTTATTCATTCATTATATCGCGGTTTATTTTGTCTCAATGTAACACAAATGTAATTTAAAAAAGTGATTGTGCTTTATCTTAATCTGACTTAAGATAAAGCTAAGAAAGGATTAAGATCTGACTGAGATCCAGCGCTGTGACAACTTACCCCAGCATCAGTTAAAATCGTTTATTACTTAATGAGCTTTGTAGACAACTTCAAGTGGCATTATCCTACACACCAGCACAGGTATCGCGGAAGTGACGCCACGAACCACGGATGGAGGGGGGATGAAGCGTTTCAGAGAGCAAGATGGCAGCAAAATCCGATGGCGTGGGGGTCGTTACCGGTTTCGCGCAGCTGCACAACCTCGACGAAGCGACCGGCACCGGGGACGAGGACGCTCTGGACAGCGCGGCTATACACATCTGCCAGTGCTGCAACTCGTCCTCGTGTTACTGGGGCTGCCGGAGCGCGTGTCTGCAGTCGCTGCTCGGGAAGAGTGATGCTGGAGGATGGAGACGGCCGCAGCATCAGCACCAGCCGGAGGAGCGCCTGTGGCTGGACTGCCTCTGGATCGTCCTAGCGCTGTTTGTTTTCTTCTGGGATGTCGGAACGGACTTGTGGCTGGCTATCGACTACTATTCTAAACGAGACTATCTGTGGTTTGGACTGACCCTGTTCTTCGTGCTGGTGCCATCGGTTCTGGTCCAGGTTTTAAGTTTCAGGTGGTTCGTGCAGGATTATACGGGCGGTGGGTTGGGGGCCGTGGAGGGGCTGAGCAGTAAAGCCGCGGCGGATCTAAGTTCGCGCATCTACAGCAGGGACAGGAGCTGTATAATCTCTATTTGGATCTGGCACGCTTGTGTGCACGTGCTTCAGATGGGACAAGTGTGGAGGTAAGAGACTGGACATGAATTTACAGAAACTCTTATGTTGCAATGCTCATGAATGGCACAGCTCTTGTTAATTGTGTGCATGCGCGCTGGCAGCTGGGCAGACCAGAGCGTCTTATAGATGCGAATGTTTTTAACTCTGAACATGGTCTGTGGTTGTTTTTGTTGGTCAACATCCTGGGATACTGGTGCATGACAACACGTCTGTGTGCATATGCAGGAATCCATCACCTTGTTTTTAAGTGGACATTAAACGAACTGGACATTAAAAGAAATATTGCATTAGATATCGACGCAGTATTTTAGATGTAATTTAAATGTAACGCAGTCCAGAGAGTGATCAGTTAAAGTGAATGAAACATGAATGACCGGATTGTTTTCTTTCTGTCGCGTTTAATCGTTCGTTCAGTGATGTGTAACGACGCCAAACAGTCATTTCAGCAGAACTGTGTGTCTTTGGGCTCGAGACTGTGGAATCAATAGAGCTTGTAATGAATTCACTGGAGTGACCTCTGCTACAGAAACAAACCTCAGTCTGTCCAGCTGCGTTCTCTTCATTAGTCTGTGCAGTTCATTTACTATAGCTTGTTTTCATCAGCGTTTATGTTTCAGATTAGTATTGCACGTCATTTTAAGGTCAGATGACTCAGATATTGAAGGTTCTGGTGAGTGGATGTGTTCGTCTTGGGTCTGTTTTTGACCAACTGAAACATTATTAAAAGCAGAGAAGTTTTAACTGCTGTTATAATGGTTTATGTTGTTCTTGTATGGTTATTTAGTTATTATTTATATTTATTATTATTATTATTATTATTTATTATTTAGTGGTTATGTATTTATTTATTTTTGCTTTTATTCATTTCAAGAAAAGGAGATTAAGTGTTTTAATATATCTTTATTTATATTATGTAAGGTTGTTACAGAAAAGACTGTATAATTTATACAATTTATAAAAATAAGTTAATTAATCTCATACAAATATGACCTGGTCACATTATAACCCCAATTTGAACAAAATCTTGTTTTTGTAGTTCAAAAATGTTTGGACAAAGTCTTGTAGTTTTATTTCTTGTTAATCACAGGTTATAAATTTTATAATCTGCCTGGATGTTTTATATTCGTGTTTCTGTTCTGATTAAATTCTCAGTGCTGTAATGTTTACTGTATTATTGTACTTTAATTGACACAATACTAAAATCCTCATAGTCTTTATGCCTTTCATCAGATTTCAATCTTTAGAATTATAGGTGAAATATATTCGGACAGGTTTAATGAAATTCGCTGGATTTGCATCATTGTGTTGGTAAAGCTGTACAGAATTAGCACATGTGTGGGATGAATCAGTCGTCATACTGTAACAATGATTGAACAACTGTGTGCAAATTTGAGGGTAATTTCAGTTTGTGGATGGAATAGGGGAATGTTACAGGCTTTATGCTCTGTTATGTTCAGTATATGTGATTAACGCAGCACTGTAACCTGTTTGTTCAGACTGTACATGACTGAGATATACGACATCTTTGACTGGTTGTTGATGTTTTTGTCTCCAGCAGGGTGGCAGGATTGTAGGACATGTCTGCAGGTCTAAATAAGACAATCAGTCGACTGTCACACAGCTTAAGATGGTGTGTGAAGCATGTGTGTGAGACTCCAGCAGAAGGTCTCTTTCCTGCTGTTCTGTTCTCTCATGCTCTGGGTGCACATATGCTGCTCCTGGCAGAGATCTGACACTAATGAGGGATGACTGTGGTGTCAGGACCCCAGAGTGACCGAGTCCCGGCATGAAAGCACGCTTGTGTTCAACTTAGAATGTAGATGATGTCCAGTTGTAGTTATGTGCTGCTTAAACGTATAAAATCAGGGAACCTATAAACTGACTGCTGTCATGGGGATGTCAACACCCTATAGACATCAGGCCTACTGCTCACACACAGATTGTGAACTAACCCAAGATTGCTTGACGTTCTAATTTCTTATCAAAGCCGTTGATAAACATAAAGTTTACCACAGATCTGTGGGACAGTGCTGCTGTGCTTTCATGCTCTCTGTTAAGCACACCAACAGCTGTGGCACAATGACACACTGACCTGATCTCTGCTCTGTCTGTTCAGTGCACTGTGACTGACCCTGATGCCCAGAGACCACACCTCTCTCAGAGCTGTCCTGCCTCCAGCTGCAGAGCTGTCCTGCCTCCAGCTGCAGAGCTGTCCTGCCTCCAGCTGCAGAGCTGTCCTGCCTCCAGCTGCAGAGCTGTCCTGCCTCCAGCTGCAGGAGGATCAACCCTGGGGACAGAGTCTCTCCACTGAATCACATGTGCATCTGTCTGTCAGACAGTTCTGTGCATGCGTCTGCACCTGCAGCCTATGTGTGCTTAATGTTCACTCTTTTAAAACCTTCAGCAGAAAGACACAAGAAATGCTATTAAAACCAAAGGAAGATGTGCAAAACCAGTTCCAGTGCTGACGTTCTTTAATTCTAGTAGGAGAATTACAGGTGATGTCTTCATGAATATTTCATATTTACATGCAGAAGTGCCATTTGTAGCGTGATTTTCTGGAGAGGTATACACACTGTAAAAACATCACTGTTTGCTTGAGCATCTCAGTGTGTCTGACACAGCAACGCTGGCTCAACCAATAGTGTTTGCAATAGAGTTTGGAATTGTGAAAACATTTGGACTCTGGAGTTACTGTATGCTTACAAATCTTCATGTTAAAATCGTGTTCAGTTGTGGATTGCAGTTTGTGAAGGTGAGGGCAAGTCTAAAGCTTGTGATCTGAACGTCTCCTTCAGCTCTTCAGAACAACTTCTATATGTACATACATGCTTTCATATATATTCATTTTATTTTGCTTTGTTTTTACAAACTGAAGGACTAACTCTGTTCAGTGCTGGACAGAAAATCATTTCCACAGCATGTTACAGATGCTGTTGAGGGTCTTTCGGCTTTCTGTTAGCTCTTATGCTGTGGAGTCATTGTTTTTCATTTGATCTGTGTGATCTGTTTATTTGAACTCTGTCTTTATATCCTTCAACACATTCTCATTACATTTACTTCATTCTTTTCTGTTTGTTTTGCTTCAGTTCTCCCGATGGACTGACGCTGTAGACAGGGGCTGTTTGTTTTGCTTTAGTTCTCCTGATGGACTGACGCTGTAGACAGGGGCTGTTTGTTTTGCTTCAGTTCTCCTGATGGACTGACGCTGTAGACAGGGGCTGTTTGTTTGGCACATGGAGGTTAAATCACTCACAGAGCAGAAGGCAGAGAGAGAGAGAGAGAGAGAGAGAGAGACACCACCACAACACAGGCAAGATGATTGTAAGTCCACCTTCCATATGTCTTTTGTTTGTTTGTTTTTGTCTTTTCTGTTGACTCACATATATTAGCAGCTGTTGTATGGTCGTATGGTCAAACTCAAGTCACTGTAATCACAAACACTCAGATGGATGTTTGTTAAAACAGTTTTATTTGACATAAAAGACCAATTCAGTTAACTGATGGTACAGACTGCCTGCCTCTATCTGCACATCTCTGCTGTCATTCTCATAATCAGTGTGTTTCTCGTACTGAATGTCAAACTTGTTCTTCTTTGATTTTGAGAATGACGGCAGGCGCTGTGAAGCTGCTGTTGACTGTGGCTCTGCCTTTGTCTGTTTCCATGTGTTTGCTCTGTGATAAAACTGAGAAGGATTTAGCGGGAAAACTCCAGAATCTCTCACAGGATTTTGTGACATTGAAACTAAAACACACACGAACACACACACACACACAGTTTGCTTGAACACATTTGGATCAGAAGGAGTCTCTCTGAGTCTGTTTGTTTGTTTTAAACAGGATAAACACTGGGATTGTACACTAGGTGTGAAGCTAAGGTTGCTTTCCATGTGTCTGTAAGTCTGTTTTTGTGCTAACCAGCATTAACGAATAGCAGGAAAAGTTGTTAGTCACTCTTGTTTTGGCTCAGTGTAAATGCTGCTTCATTAGCTGCATGTAAAGATCAGATACATAAATATAAAACCATTTAATTGTATGCCATTATCATCCTGCTGTTACTCAAGCTTTCCTGCAAATTGTGTTCAGCATGCTGGGCTTTTAGAGCAGTATTGATTAACACAGGAAACCAAGATAAAACTGAACATTACAGTATTTCCCAACCAGATTGATTGTCTGTGACACAGCTGTGTAAGGAGACACATTCAGATTCCAGTCAAACCAACATGAAGAGAAGATACACCAGAGTAAGACTAGGAGTGGTGCTGTTTCCTTGTGCTCTATGACTTCCTGTGTGACTTCCTGTTTGAATTGAGATGTCATGCTGACTGTCTGACTGTACGGTCTGTCTGTACGGTCTGAATGTGTGTAGTTCTCTATAGTAGAAGTTAAATCATAGCAATATGATGCCAACACCATGTAAATCATGTAGCTTGATATCAGGAGTGAGAAGTTTCCTGTTATGTTGTGTCATGCTGTAGCTCGGGTTCAATGTGAGTTAAACTTCTCTGGGTCACAAGAGCAGAAGGCCACCAAAGTATTTGTTTATTTGTTTGATTTGTGTGTTTTTGAAGGTAAGAGGTCAGTAGAGTTTGTCTGACAGGGTTTTGTTCTGTCTTTCAAACAGGTACATCCGCACGATGTATCTGGGCGTCCAGAGCCATCGACAGAAGAACAACAGACGACGCTTTTACTGGGCGATGATGTACGAGTATGCTGATGTGAACATGCTCCGCCTGCTGGAGACATTTCTGGAGAGCGCTCCCCAACTGGTGCTACAACTCTGTATAATGATCCAGAGGAACCAGGCCGAGACTCTTCAGTGTGAGTAAAATGGTATAACCATAAATAAACTAATAAACTCACTAAATCCACACACATTTGCACCAAACACGTCTTGTCTGTGATGAGTTATTTTTAACGGTTTAAGAATGAAAACTTAATGCTTGTGTTCAAGCAGTGCGGGTTTAGAAGATATTTCTGCTATATGTCTCGAAATCATTTCAATCTGTAATCTGAATATGCAAAATCGAGTGGGGAATCCCCAATAGCTTTCTCCCATCTCTTTTCATTGGATGGTTAACAATGCCAGTCATTGTTCTGCAGAGACGTCACTTCATGTGTTTGTGATATATGCACTCTTACCTGTGTGCTGGTGACTGGAGAATCTCTCTGGTCCTGCAGGTGTTTCCTCAGTCGCCTCGCTGCTCTCTCTGGCCTGGGTCCTCGCCTCGTACCACAAGCTCTTGCGAGACTCCAGAGACGACAAGAAGAGCATGAGCTACAGAGGTGCACTGATCCACATCTTCTGGAGGCTCTTCACCATCTCCTCACGGGTGCTCTCCTTCGCTCTCTTTGCTTCCATATTTCACATCTACTTCGGCATCTTCGTGGTCGTCCACTGGTGCGCCATGGCGTTTTGGATTGTGCACGGAGGCACAGATTTCTGCATGTCCAAATGGGAAGAGGTGCTCTTTAACATGGTGGTGGGCATAGTCTACATCTTCTGCTGGTTTAACGTGAGGGAGGGCCGAACCAGGTATCGCATGGTCATCTACTATTTCGTGGTGCTCATTGAAAATACGGTGCTGACTTGCCTCTGGTATGCATACAGAGACCCGGTCACCACTGACTCCTACGCAGTGCCAGTTCTCTGTGGAGTCTATCTGACCTTTGTTTCAGGACTAATGTTCATGGGCATCTACTATGGGTTCCTCCATCCAATGGGACCCAAAATAAGGGTGCTAGCTAGCTCCTGCTGTGCTGAGCTTCTCTGGGGACTTCCTTTACCCCCAGAGGCTGAGCCCATGGCACCCACCCCTGCCCCCCGGGCGTCTCAGCCCCCTCCCACACGGGCTTCCACAGGGGCTTTCGTCCAGGACGACGACACCTGTCTGCCTGTGTTTCAGGTGCGCTCACCTGAACCTGCCACACCCTTGGGGCGTTACAGACCAGAGGGACCTCTGATCAAGATCGACATGCCCAGGAAACGTTACCCGGCCTGGGACGCCCACTTTGTTGACAGGCGCTTGAGACGAACGCTAAACATCCTGCAGTTTATCACCCCCACCGCTGTAGGGATTAGATACAGGGACGGGCCGCTGCTGTACGAGCTGCTGCAGTATGAATCGTCTCTGTGACAACTGATGCTCTCCTCACACTCATGTCATCCTTTCTTCTCCTTCATTTGTTTCAGCCATTTAGAAGAGTTCACGCTCATGAAAATGTTCTTTTACTTTCTGTGTTTTGTGTTCTGCTAAAACTTCTGTGGTGCAAGAGGAACAAGAAGTGTAATCATGTGTACATGTATGTACATGCTGTCTCTTTTTTTAGAGTGTCTGTTCAGAAATGTGCTCTGTCAGGGGGTTCGTATGTATCATTGTGTTTACAGCAAATCATTACACTGGAAAAATGGAGAGTGACCCCATCAGCACGGCCTTGTGATCATCGAATGATCATTTATTAAGCTCTACTGCCTGATCTGATATCTGTACAGAGCCTGAACGGAGGTTTGCAATGTTATGCAGATGTGCAGTGATGCAGTGCGGTGACTACCAATAGGGGCACAGAGGGTGGAGCTTAGCCAGCCAATAGTCACATCTATTAGCATCAAGCAGTGGGACTTTCAAAGGTTTAATCCCTGTGACCTCCACAGACATAAACCGACATCCTGTCATCACAGTGGCATTCATTGCCTGCCTTAAAATCTGAAGTTAGTTTAAAATGTCATGAATTAATTGGTAGGAAACGAAAGAAATACCTCTAACTCTTTGTATAGTACAGCCAAATCAAATCAGTGAAACTCTGCACAATATATTCAGTTAATATGAGATGAGTGTTGAGTCTCTTTTGAGTCTGTGTGGTTTAGTGGAAATATCAGATGATTATTTAAAAGCACAAGAATGACTTTGACAGGAACTTCATGTACATGTACAATGAACTGACGATTGTATCTGATGATTGTATATATACTTTTGTGAGGTCTGCATTTACTTCTACACATATTCACTTAGAAAACACTTTAATCAGGTTGAAATCCAGGTCACACACTCATATAATAATGTAAGGTGAAACGGTCAAACCTGGAGCACATGAGCTGCCCCTCATTTATTATTAAGCACAGCCAAACTCTCCACAAGGTGGTGTTAGATGAGCGGACCCCTCCATTTTTCCAAGCTTCTAGACGCCATTGTGTTACCATGACAACTGGCATCTCTTTGTTTAGCATCTTCATCAAATTTGCAAGTAATAAGCTTGTGAGGTGCAGAAATATGGCAGAGATTTCGCAAACAACTCTGGTTACTCTGGACCTAATAGTCAATGTTTTATTTTAATCCACGAGGCAACAAGATGCTAAGACAGTTATTCTGAGAGTATTTACACAAGAAAGTAAGGCAGAATCTCACCACAGGAAGATTCTTGAAGTCGTCTTGAGGATGAAGGTTGCCTCGACACACAGGGCTCGCTGCCTCACACAGCGCAAAACAAAGCCAAAATCACTTCCTCTACTGTAACGACTCTCTGCGATTGGTGCAGCCAGCTGCCTGTCAAGGCCATGTTCTTTGCTAATTGGTGCTTTTAGAAAAGCATTTATTTTTGATGGATTACTTTGCATGCTGTTTGTTTGTTTTGGTGCTACCTTTTGACATTTTTAAAATTTGGTTGATCAGCCTGCTATGAACCCTGGAATTGTTAAATTCTACATGAAATCAAAATCACTTAATGTACATTCCTGATATAAACTTGTTGGTGCATGTTATTCTAAACATTTGTCATGACTCATGTTTGCCTTAATATTTTAGCAAAATGTAATATTCTGCTTCCGAAAAACGGCCACCATCCAAATAATCACTGATGGTCAAATTAAACTCTGCGATACTTTTAGTAAATGAATCGCAAGCAATTTCATGTTGGTTTTAACAAATGACTTTTCTGGTTCAAATCTTGCAGCCATCTGCCGTTCTTTAGGCTTGTTTCCTGTTATATAAACTGAGATTACACACACACACACTGAGGTGAATGAAGCTTTAATCACATGTGTTCTTGAATCCATCGTGCCTGTGATATTTTTAACAGCCAGATGCTGTACAGGTGCATCCAGCAGGTTAAAGGGTTTCTACCAGGTTGATCAAATGATTCACATCGTATATAAATTCTCTCTGTATCTTCATTTTCTCTGTATCAGTTTGTTCAATGTTGAACAGTATTTGGCAAACGTTCATTCATTGCTGTACTGAAGGAGAACATTAACTCTCTTCTGACGCTCTTCTCAGGTGAACTGTAGTGCAGAATGCTGTTTTAAATCTCTCTTCAATATCTGAATCATCTGGAGTAACAGTTACTCTAGACAGTCCTCCAGCTCGCACTGATATTCCTGGTGTGATTTCTCCTCCGCATGTTTTGCTTTGCACATCACAGAATTCTGGTCCACTGTTGTTTGCTGCAGAAAGCTGCATGTCTTCATGAGATTATGTTCAGCTTTGCCAGAGTGTGTTTTTCTTTCTTTGATGGCTGTCACTCACACCTGTGATGTCAGAACTGGGGTCTCACTGCCTCTGGGTGCTAATACACGGTAATGAGTTTCCTGCAGCTGGGTTTCCTCAGTTTCTTAAGCACTGAAGGTTAAAACAGCCTGTTTAGACTCTCTGCTGTCTGAGGACTGTGAGATATTAGCAACTCAAAACACCTCAAATGTTTTTATTATTGTGTTTTATTACAAATGTTTTAATACCAGTATTTTGTAAGCATGAAGCCTTTGGGGGGAAATGTTCGTTTTTATTTCATTTTCTCAGGTGTTTTATTGTACTCTGACAGACTTTAATATCTCAAACAGAAATAAACTTCCTTGATATCTTGACTACAAAATATTAATGCGTTCAGTTAATGCTGCAATCGGTAACTTTTGCCTCTCTGTCGCCATCTCTGTTTGAAACATAAAACTGCAGGTTACTTGATGTACTTTTCTTTATGTTAAAGTTAAATGAAGCCAAACTGACATTTCCTGGGAAATCTAACCTCGTTATTCTAAACTTAGCAATGGGAATCAGGGTAAGATAAGGAGAGCATTTTGAGCACTTAAGCCTTATGTACTTGTTCAATAGCTGGTTTTTAACAGTAAAAGTTATAGATTGCAGCTTTAACATGTATGTGTTCATTATAATCAATGATATTATAATGAAACGTGGAGTTAACCTGCACATCACCATAATAAAGCTTTCTGGGATTCTCATGTTAAGGCATCATGAAGGATCCTCAGCTGTTCTAATCATGACATTGTTTTGTTTATAAAAATGGTCATTTGCCATCATTTTATTTTACCCTGTGGTGCCTTACTGTGTCGCCAAGGCAACCAGTTCAGCAAACAACAATGCCAGTAGATGTTTTTTCTTTCAAATATGCCAATGCAGCAAACACAAAACACAGTAACAGTGAAGTAGAACATAGCAGCATTTGAATGCTTGTGGATCAGGTTCTGAGGTGTGACTGCACTGGAATAACAGCCGTCCGGTTTAATATCTCACAGCTGGGCTGAAGCAGTGTTAGACATCAGCCTTAATGAGCCTAAATATATATTTATGTGGGAAGACAATTTTAGGGCTAAAAGAGTTTATTTGTGTATTTGATGTCCCGGACTGCTTCACCATTACAAATATTGTGATCAGTTTCTTTAAGGTGCTAAAACCGAACCATAGTTTGTATAATTTGTTTTAACTGTATAGATTGTAAAGCCTTACTGTACTGATCACTGTATAAGACTGTTCATCCAAATAATTAACACAACAGAAATGACTTGTTTTACATTTGGTTGTTATGTACAGACAAAATATTTTATTTGTTGGGAACTGCTCGATGAATATAATTAGACATTAGACATTACAGTGTTGCTCATGTATGGAATGTTTCTAGTAACCATGTAATACTACATTAGCAGTTAGCATAGAAGTCTGTTTATTTCTTTAAAGTTCAAAACTCTTCGTGGCCTCATAATTTCCCCTTATGTAACATTTATTTTTCTTTGTTCTTTGTAATTTCAGAAGACAAAATGTATATATTGTGTAAACGGGTTAATTTGTGATCAAGCAGTTACAGAATACGGAACAGGTTAAATGTCTGAATGGACAACTGAAGTATTCAAATGACCAACAAAACACAGTCTCTTAATTCCAGACTATGCAATCACACACACACACACACACACCCACACACACTGTATTAACCATCTCTGGTGGTTTGTTCTACAAACGTTTTGTTTCTGTTGAGTACTAGCATGTAAATGGTTGTCACATCATGACAAATCCAGGACGCTGGTGTACTTGGTTCTGTGAAGGTTTGCCTTTGTTGTAGCAATGTTGATTTTTACCTCTTAATTCAGTGGACAATACAATACAAAACATCATTATAGAGAATTACTCTCGTGTGTTAGAAAGAGAATTGATTTAAATATAGATCCTACTGTCATTTCCGTTGGGCAGTGTTTAAATTGGTCATGATGAATGTGAATGTTTCATAATATTTCATTTGTTGTTGTTTTTGCTCTATGATGATAGGACACCGATATGTAATATCAGATACTGTAGTGCGTAAACATCATATAGCCTGTTTTTGACCTGAATAAGGAGTCATGTCCACTTGTAACTGAGCAGAAGTGCAGGTTCTGTTTGGATATTAAATATAATGTGAATTTGATGTTAATTCTATGTAATTCTTTATAATGTTCTGTGATTTGTTTGAGGTTAAGAGAATATTCCAGGTTCAAGTTTGAAAAAACAAACAAAAAGGTGAGCTTGTCACTCCCACATTGCGACATGCTTACACAGACATGCATGTCAGAGATTTGTGGATAAGAGTTTAATTTTTGTGAGGCCGAATATAAGCAGGCTCCTGGACTTTAACTGTTTGTTGGCTGTAGAGGGTGACGCCAAGTTGTCATAAAATAAAACAATGTAAAAATGAAGTACAGAACAAATTGAGTTGAGTAATGAGCTACTCGATTTTAACCATCATGTCTGTAAGAATATTATCTTACGTGGAAGATAGTTTAGTTGTCTAGTCAGGGTTCATATACTGAAGTATGTGCTTGAAAAGTTTTCTAGTTTGACGTTTTTTACTTTATATCACTGGATCTATGGATTGTATTAATGTTATCCAGTTCATTTGAATGTTAAAATGAATTCAAAAACACTAGGTGAATTTTATGTGAAGTGTTGTCTGAACCTCTGTGGAATATGATCATTTATATTAGGCTTTAGAAATCCGTTTGAATTTGGCTGTATCTTTAATATGAATAATGGTCTGTGTTTCAGTAGCTTTTGCTATTTTATATTTAAAAAAGACAGAAACGGGCAAAAGAAAAGAATTAAATGGGTGTAATGAGGCATGAGAGTTGAGCCCTGAGGAGCATTAAAAGGGTTTCGTGAAGATTCGGAGAATATTCACATATTATTATTTTGTTTCTTCAGAACAGGTTTTCTGTGATCTCAGTTCTTGATTTCGTCTCTGAACTGAGATGCTGCTGTTGTCTCATGTCCTGAGTTTATGAGGCTGCTCGTCACTAATCACCAGCAAAAATTATATTTTTCCCTTAATTTACGACTTTCAATATGATGCAGGTCTTATTATTGTAATTATTAAAATAAAGTCAACATACTGTTCTTTAAATGAAACCAGTAATGAACTTCATGGTATTTTTTATGTATTTTTTACTGTGTTTCTTTACTGTAATATGATTGTGTGTTAATCTATAGCTGTGTTTTAATGGACAAACAGCACACAGTGTTCCTGGCATGAATGGGGCAGATCAGGGGTAAACAGCAGCAGCATTTGCTGTTTCGTTTTGTAACTCAGTTCATTATAGTTTGTGATTCTCATTGTTAAAGTTATAGAATAAAAAACAAGGACAAATGTGTCTCATACACTTCACAGTGAGATATTCAATGTATTTTATTTGTTTATGAAATTAAGGAAATATGATAGTGTCACACTTTTTATATTAGAGGCATGTTGAGTCTTTTTCTGTTTTGTTATTTACCATGTTATGCAACATCAAAGTTTTGTTTATGAAAATGATACAAAGCTTATATGTATTGTACAGGTTACACAGATTATTAAGATACAAATGTACACACGAAAAAATACTTAAATTTTGTATCTTTGTCATTTTATTACAATAAAATGTGACAAGAAAACAGTTTTATGGCCTTTAATTGTATCAGTTTTCTGAGCACATGACACTAGCTGCTTTGTGAGTTTTGTTTAATGTCTTGTAAAACAACGATGATTTAGGGACAGAAGGAAAAGGGCTCCGTTACAATTCATAGTTGATATTGAATATTAAGAGTTTTATGTTTCCACTGTGTTTATCAGGTTATGAAAACTGGTTTTATTTAACAATGAAAAACAGTCGGCAGCTACTACATTTATATGTTCTATTAACCGGCACATTTATATGCATTTGTTTTCTTGTGCAAATGAAAAGATAAAGTTCATAAACATGTTAATGTTCATGATCAGAAATAACCCGCTGTTTTTTCTGACTCTGAAGAGCAGATCAAATCCAGCTGGTGATGCTTGAATTGTCATTTCCTCTTTCTTCTAAACAGTCTGAGATTTCAACGGGCTCTTTTTGTTGCTGTTCTTTCAAGCCTGTAAATGTCTCCTTCACATGCATTGAGCAACAGCCTGCTGTATTATTTAGTACAGCATGTATGTTAAAATATACTATGGTATAACCATCTGTGACATCATTACCAGAATCATGTCCAGGAAGGTTTGGTGGCGGTTCAGAAAGTTCTCATCCAAAATTGCAGCAGTTGGATTTTTTGGTTACAGGTGGCTCGTTTTTAATGGCCGTCCCGACCGTTAATCCATGCCAGTCATCTCGGGTGGCTATCTTACCCTTCTGGAAGAGGTGAAATATACTTCTGGTCAGGGTCTCAAACACTTCAGTCACATTAATATTCTCTTTTGTAGACACTTCAAGATAAGCCACCATGTTGAGTTTTTTAGCCAGAGCTTCTGCTTCACTCTTCCTGACCTGCCTGCCCACAGCCAGGTCACTTTTATGACCCACAAGCAAAAAGAACATGGGGTTTGGTTTCACATAGTCCAGGACCTCCTGGTGCCAGCTGCCCACACGCTCAAACGTCTGTCTCTGAGAAACATCAAACATCAGAATGCAGCCCACAGAATTCCTCATGTAAGACTTACAGATGGACCTGCAGCCAGAAGAGTCATGCTGGCAGTTAATTAGAATGTTTGTGAAAGTTTCACACGTTTGAGGGAATCAACCACAGCTCTTATACAGAGGACTAACTATCACTCATTTTACCTTAATCTAAACATTTAAATAATTTCTTAGTATCGTAAAAAGCACTTTTGAACATTCCTGCTATTTTTTGCTCAAGATGTGCTTCAAATGCCACAACATAGCGTAACATGAGCTCACTGTATCTAAAGTATGCTATATTTCCACTACAAATTTATTTAATGGCTTTTAAATGTCTTTTCAACTATTTTTAATAAAACCAAAAAAAAAATTGATACCAAAAGATACCAACATACACTATGTAACCTTTTGGTTACATCATATTGAAAAAACATTCTTGTATAATATTGGTCAATTTTAATTGGATAAAACTCACCTAAATCTTTCCTGACCTGCAGTGTCCCACAGCAGCAGTTTGATGATGACATCAGAGTCAATGGTCATGTTGTGCACCCTGAAATCAATTCCAAGAGGAGAGTGACGGGATTCATGGAATGTTCCGTCAGTAAAGCGATGCAGCAGAGACGATTTACCCACAGCTGAGTCTCCCAGTATCACTATCCCAAATCGTAAGTTCCATGGCACCCCCATCGTGGAGTCAATCTCTGGTCTCATCACAAATGAGCTTCACTGGCAACTCTTCCATTCACTGTGTGAGTTTCAGCATCTGTAGACTGTGACTGAACAAACTGGTTAAAAACGAGGACAGGTTTACAAAGAAATGATGCATACACACCCATATCATACAATAGCTGCTTCTGACATGTGGCCCTACCACACAAACAACACTGAAGTCTTTTCATTCTTGTCAAATGACACTGCATATGTATATCATATATGAACCTGTCACTAAAACTCAGGACTATGACTATGAGTTTGCATAGTTATGAATGCATATTATGAAATGATACAATAATGATATGCTACAGTTTCCAGCATTACTGATGTTATTAATGAGTGCTGAGGGTGATTTGAGGTATGATTGCATCAACAAGCACCACTGACTGTAAACTTTTAAGCAAGACTCACAAAAACGAACAATATTCTTTCAGAGAAGCAGTTTGAACTGTTCCTAAAAACAGCCAGATAACAAACTCCTCCTCTGAAAGGACACCACGCCCCTCTTCTTTAGACACTCTCTTCACCAATAAACACTTTAATCCCATGTTTTCACTTGTTTTATGCCTAAATAAACATCTGTCTGGTGCCTCACATCTCAGTCTGACACAATGTCGTATTTGTATCAGTTATATTTGTGTGTATTAGAAACTTTATTCACCAAGTCAAATTCTTTGTGTGTGTGAATACACTTCACAATAAAACTGGTTCAGAACTGCTAATAATCAAGAGCTTTTAATTTCATTTATACAGTAAAAACAGCCTCTCTTAAATGTAATTAACAAATTACATTTATTTAAAAAATACAACTATTTATAAATCAAAGTTGTCACTGTCTATTGTCTCGTAACTTCCAGCACTAATAAATAGACCCTAATGAAGACAGAACTTCAAACAGATGGTAAGACTGCTAAACTGATAACAACTAGGATTAAATGTTTTAGCCCCTCCCCTCCAAACACCTGTCAAATAAACACATTCAATCAATGCAGATAATGGAAATCAAGTATTAGCTTCACGTTTTCTTGTGGAATAACCTGTTACACTGTGAAACTACAGGAATGAGTTGTAATTATTCTTAAATGCAAGACAAGCATATAATCAGATATTCACAAAAATAATGATATATTCTATAGTTTAAATATTCTAGTCATGTGCTTGCAGTGTAAACAGCCAGTTCTGAAGTACAGATACACGCACACACATACACACACACACACACTTTGCTGTTGCTAACTCAGAGAGAAACGTCGGGTGTTAATGTTCATCTTGGTGACTCCAATGACCTTCAGTGGTGTGGAGAGACCCAATCCAGGAGACATGGGGACGTCACACAAATCAGACATGTCATCTCGCTCCTCCAGCTCAAATGTTGCATCATTCAGCATCTCACGATGTTCATTACATGTCTGCACGATTCGCAGTTTGTTAATGTCACTCCGCAGACGCATTAGCTGGCGTGCCAGCTGCTGATCCTGTAGACGCATCTCTGTCTGCAACAGAGGAGAAGTGAAACTAAAGTTCATCATACAATCTTGATATAAACTGCAATAATATGTTCATAGGTTATTGTTCAGAACAATATTCACAATAGAACTCAACCTTTATCACAATATTACTATATTAACAGTTCATAGAGAATGTAACACAAATCTGAGGCTTTTGCATGACATCATCAGTTTATACTAAACCAGGGTAACAAACACCAGCAACTCACCACTTCTTTCTTGAGCCACTCTAATGCTTGATCTAGATTTCCAAATCTTCTCCTGTTCCCTGCATACTGCCTCACTTCATGAGCCACGCCGGGTGTCACCAATATCTCAGAGTCTTTGTGGCTCTCGGTCAGCATGGCCTCCAGCTGGGCTCTCCAGTCCAGGTGAGATGACTTTTTGGTCTCAAGTTTTAGCCTCTCAGTTAAAGTCTTTAAACTGGAAAGGTGGTCATCTTTAGATGCTGCAATGCATTCTGGGATGTTTGAGGTGTTAGCTGTATGTGACATTGCCATTGGCTTCACTTAGAGAAACTAAGAAGCGTTTACTGAAGGACCAACATCACTGGAGATTGACATCACTGGAGAAAAACATCTGACCCATATTTTGAAGGATTTCAAGCCATTAAAAATGCACAATTAATGTGCAGAGAGAACTTCAACATTGAGACGTTGAGCTTTCTTGAGACGTTCAGAAAATATTTGTTGCCACATTTAAATTCTGAGACGATTTCAATAATCAGACATCTGCAACAGAAATACAAACAATAACTTCATCATCAAGGAGAACATCATGTAAATGCATTTAATAAAAACCTTTTATTAACGTACTGACCATACGCTCTAATCACAACGTGGAAGCAGTTTTAAAAGAGTAAAATAAGAACCTGCTACACTTGAGATGGGAAAAATAAACTGAAAATAAACTGATTTTTTTCATTTTAAGGGCTTCATCGAGCCCCGCCCCAAATCTCATGCGATTGGTTGAGCCGTTGCTACCATGTCAGGCTGGTCGGGTTTGACAGGATGCACAAGTACACCAGGTTTACACTCCTGGTGTCTCTGGAAAACAACTTTACCTTGTAGACATGTCATTGAAGAAAGTATACACACATCAGCTTAATTACATTCATTCTTATAAACTCATTCTAAATGATCACATTCCACATGACACTGTTACAGGAATAAGAGACTAACCTTGTAAACAAATGTATATATCCTCATAGTTTAAAACAACCAAAAGACTAACTAACTACAGGTGATAACAGTCAGCTGGACTATATTGTGTTAGTTGACGCTGAGTAAGGAAGTAGGACACAGCAGCTGTCTGCTAAACTGGGAGCCCCTGGAGTCTCTCTGCCAATCCAGTTCAGATCCACCAGTACAGATCTCAGAACTGTCCTATTACATTACATCACTGCACTAAACACTGATCAGGGTGAAATCACAAACTCTGAAGGGAATGTATTCTAGAATCACATTAAGACTGTGAATTTTGTGGAGAAATCACACAAACTTTCAGAAAAGAAACAAAAATGCTTGTAACAGCAACTTGGCTAACAGAGAATCTGCTGTGGAGAATGTTTTCCCACTGCTGATAATGTGCTTTAACAGGACACGTGTCCTGCTGTCATGATCTCACCATAAAGTTGAGTAACAACACAAATTTATTATCCTTTAACTATGTCAGTGTATTCAGGTATAAAGCTGCATGTGGTTTACATCACAACATGCAGGTAGTTGATTGCTCTCTGATGATTACACTATAAACACGATCATATTAAAATACAGAATAACTGATTAGAGGACTCGTGACTCATGACCCAGCGGAGGTCACGTGTGATAACAATTGTCATACTATATTTGATACTACTAGACTCTACTACACTAGATGTCCACATATTTGAAATGAAATATTACCTTCCTAACACTGTATAAAAAGTCGGATAAAAATGGTCAAAAAAGTAATTACGTCACACTTTATATAGTTATGATGATGGCATTGCACTGTGCCATGTAGTATTGTGTGCTGCATACTACACTACTAAACAAATATAGTATGCATATAGAGCCCGTGTAACGCTTCAGGAAGAAAGTCTTTTATGTTCTGATTTTATACAGATGAGGATGGAGTATCTTTAGATTATATCAGATTAATTGTTAAACCTATATAATACGACAACGACATAAAAAGATTTCTTGCAGAAAGAAACTAAATAGCGTGTGTAGTTTCGACTGGAGTGACTACATTACAGATCACTGTTAAGGCTAAAGAACAGTCTCAATAAACAAGATCTTTAACTCTCCTCTAACTTAGCATATAATCCTCATTTATTTGTCTTTAATATGTAAAGCAACCGCGGCGTCATGTTTTAAAATAAAACACCACCACAGAGAAAACGCTGCAGCTAAGACGCAAGACAGGCTGTAGACAGACAGAATATGAAATGCACAGCAATAACATAAAGACAACCGGATGCAGCTTTCATTGCATTATCTTGGCGGACAATAGATGAATTTCAACCTACCTGAACCACACCGCCTTCAGTTACTGATACCTAAACATGCGATCTACAGCGACCGCAACAGAACGCGTCTGCGGGGTCGCGTCGAGTACGCGAAGACTCTGATTGGTCGACGGACTGCAGACGTCAGGACTATACTTACAGATAGACGCGTCGCGTCGCGCGCTTGTAATGATCTGTGTTCAATTCAGATTTGTTCATGCGCAGATACAGTGAAGAAATACATTGACGTCAGATTAGAGCAGAACACAGTGAAAGTCAACGTGTTCACAGATGTTCAGCTTTAACTCTGCTTCTCCAGTACTATATTGTTTCATTTGTTATAATTATAAAGGGACGAAGTTGGTAGTTAATTTAATTTTACACATTTATTTATTCTGTTTTATCTTATGCGGTTATGTCTGCGGATCTCAATAAAAACGTTGCAGATGTTAAAAGATTAACAAGAAAATTACCTTTATTTTCTATATATGTCATATGCGGCGTGCAGCACCTGCAGTGGGAGGTGCCTCGCTCTCTTTTGCGCAATTCCATTGGCTACGTCTTCCATCAGTCACGCTGTGACGTAACATGTGCATTGCGCGTGAGTAAGCGCGAGAAACTGCATCAAACACAGAAATGTGACTTTATTCCTGAACGAAGAGTTTCATCTGCGTTGATTTAATGTTTGTGCAGGTAAAAGATTAAAACGTTTCCAGACGTCGCTAGTAAAGGTAGGGTCGTATTGTTCAAACCCTGCTGCTTTTCAGTTTCTAGATGAGCAAGTTTGACCACAACATTTACTGAACACATAATCAGTGTGATTATATTTAGCGTAAATGTTCATCATGCTGGTGTGCAGACATTATTATTTGTTATAATAAACCGGTCATTAAAAGGACTATATAAATGTTTTCAGCTTTCATTGCAACAACAGCACACTGTCAAATATTGAGTGATTTGGGTCCAGTTCTTAACTTAATACTGTCAGACAAACAGATTTACTGTCGAGTGACATTAAATGACCTGCTGTTGAGAAACAGTGAATATACACATGATTGTAAAAGTGTGTGGACTGTTCTCAGGAAGCTGGACCATTTGAAGTTATTAAATGAACTTGAATGTGACATGACTGGTTAGTAGATAGGGACGTTACTGGAGGGAGGGGTTATGGTTAGACCTGTTTCTTAAGACTCATCACGAGTAACAATCAGCAGTCTGTCAGTTTTAATATTCACAGTGACCTTAAGTAGTTATTTGTGTGCTTTCATCGCCTGAAGTTTATTAACCGTTTCTATGCCGACAGGAAAAGAACCGGGCCGGAGTCTGTCAGCGATTCTCCGCCACTTCTTCCAGTGTCGTGTCGTGGCTTTTGAGCAGATTACCTACAGAATACTCACTACATAATCTCAAGAGGTTCTTATCTCTAACCGATGTGTTTACCCCCCAAACCTTTAACAATCACCACAGTCTGGTTTGGACGCGGATCGTCACCATCATGATATACAACCCGGAGTACAAAAGAACTCCTCTGTTCTAAACGACAGCGCCCCCTTTTGGAGGAGTGAAGCCACGCCCATTTGTGTTTCTGTAGTGGAATCTGGGTACAAAGCAGTGTGGCCAGTGACAGATGTAAATATTCACATAATAGTAAAACACATAAAATATTTTCAAATATTTCACACATAAAATTACACATTTTAATGCAACCCAAAGGTGACCTTTTGAGAAAAGGCTGGGTAACCTGATACAGAAGACAAATCTGTGAAGTGTGCAGCTCTGTACTGGGAAGAACCTGACTGCAGCAGGAACCAGTACAGGAACAGCACAGAGATGGCCCGTGTTCTGAAGGATGTAGATGACCTTGTAGGTTTACTGATGCAACAGCTCAACCGAACTGGACTGGGAGAAATTAAATATTATAATGATCATAATGTGACTAAATGTCCAAAGGAACGTCGTGTGGGTGCCATAATCTGCAGTGAACTGTAAATGTGATGTATATTCAGGTTATTAATCAGTCATTTATTTTTAACGCTATACTAAATAGTATACTAAGCGGTATACTAACTTATAGTGTAGTTAAAGTAATACACATTTATAAAAGTATCGATATCTTTTTGTTTTCTCAACATCAAGGTTTAAAGTTTATGTGAGTGGTTGAGGGAAAGTGTATATCTTACATAGTTTTCATCTGGATCTGATCATTGGTAGTCATTCATTTATCATTTATTGTCTCTTCACAGATAATGTGTCTGTATGTAAAACTGTCCAGCTGTCACAGGATTGGTTCATCAGAAGGAAGATTTTTCTGGTAGGCTGTACTATAAAACAATGAAAGGATTCAGCCAATCATTTTGTTGGTGGATGAAGCTGGACAGTTGTCACGGATGGCAGTCTTCCATGATGTGAGGGTCTAAACTACATATCAACACTCCAGCACATTTACTGAAGTAAAGATGAAAATCCAGTGACTGATTGTGAATTTTGAATCGATGCTTTTGCATCATAAACTGCATTTTTCACACTCTAACTCTTCTTGTCTTTTGCAGTAGGCGATCATGACTATGATAACATCCTTTCCAGCATGTATCCTTTTCTGGTGGCTCATGGGCATGGGCCTTTCTCCAGAGCTACAGGATGTCCAGCTTTAGCAGTGTGAATCATGTTCCACCTCATCAGCATCCCTCTGAAGCCCAACAACAGCAGTTCACCCGTGAGATGTTTCCTCTTCATGTCCATTTGTGTGCTTGGAGTTAGAGGAGAATGAGGACGCAAGCATTTGCTGGAATGAAGGAGATGTGTGTTAATGAAGACAGACACCTCACTCCTGTGTGAGAACATCTCGCACATAATTGATTGATCTGCAGCCGACAGCGTATGTCCTCATTCACTCTCACTACAATACAAAACTGCATTAATATGAGGGTGAGTCAATACTAACAGACATAACATTTTATTCCACAATTTATTCCTTTAATGTACGCGTGTATGTCTTTATATGCTGAAGTTACCACTAGTGGTCACTCTTCATATGGTGTACCTGTATGACAGGGTTACAGTAAGCTGTGTGCTGTTCAGAATCTGTGGAAATACTGATGCATGTTGTGCCAAAACTAACCTGTTCGTAACTTAGTGTTCAAAAGTGATGTGTGACCCGTTACTGTTCTGAGGTCAGTAATCACATGTCAGCGAGTGTTCGGTGAGGTTACAGCTTCTATTTTTAGAGTAAACTCACTGGAATGTTTTACCCATAACCCATCCTGACTGCCGGTAACTGATGTTAGAGTAACACAATCTGTGTAGGAAATAGTTATTAATAAGTGCTTCTCTTCTATTAATACGTGCTTATCTTCCTATGAGCCATGTAATAATTTATGATCGTGCATTTCTTAAAGACACATCTATTTTCAGAGTGCGGTGAGAGGTCCATATTCAGTGATGTGAAGTTTTGAAAGGAAGGAGTGAAATATGATTCATATTTCTATAAAAGACCTGAGTGTGAGTGAGAGACAGACGGAGGTGACACTAAACCCCTCCCTCTAGCTCCTGCTCCACATGGACGCTATTTCTGGCCCCCCGTGACAGTTGGAGCGTCTCTCTCTCTCTCTCTCTCTCTCTTTGTCTCTGACAGCTGAACACAGGGGCCAAATCAAAACAACCACATCTCCTTTACCAACCTGTTCCAGAGTCCATCACAACACCCAGCTGAAGATAACCCCACACCTCCTGCAAGCAAATACCACAGAAAAAATTCATCAGCTTCTGGAATTGACCGATATGACCTCAAACTAAGAGGAGAAAAATCCTGATATTGAGCTGTTCGTGAAGGTAGAGATGAGATTATTATGAAGGGAGGTGGGCGCTCTGTCCGGTTCTGGGGTAGAAAGGGGCAGGTGACTTTTCACACAGAAAGTTTCTCTTGAATTATTCCTGTCCGTCAGCCGGCTCTGTGACACAGCGGCTCCGGGCTTCTGGTGTTTTCTGTGGATTGTTCCTGTTAACACAGAAACATGATGTGAGAATAAGTACAAATGTTGATAAAAACCTCATTAATTCATCTGATTTATCATAAAAAGAAGTCAGACACTAAAGTTCATTTATGTGGCTTTTTGTTATACAACTTCGTTCCTATAATGTCTTAAAGTGACTGTAAATGTAGTGAACAAAGAGTTTTATTGTAAAGGGGAAGTTGCACAAATGAAGGATTATGAATGTGAGGTTCTGCATCTGTGTGTTTGCAGTACATCAATAATAAGACATTGAATCAAGTGTGAACTGTTGAAACGTCTCTCTCTGCATTTTAAGCTACAGCAGAGATGTGATAAATGAATTAATGTAGGGGATGTGAATGAGCGCTCAGATCTCAAGGTTCTGCTGACATGTTTGACCCAAAGCCCCTTTGCTGTGGGCTAACAGGGCAGGTAATGAAAGTTTCATGAATAATTCAATTCCAGTGGAGATCTGATGTGCTGCTCGGGTTACTGGCTCACTTAAGGAACACTATTGGATAGCTTGGTCCCCCAATAGCAGAGAGGAAATTTGGCACAGATTCATATTTGCTCCTTTGTATTGTGTGTTGTTGTTCAGATGAGTCTGAATAGTTCGCTGAACTGTGTGGCTTGAGTTTAATCATCTCTAAAGCTCAGAGCTGTTGAGTTTCATTTTGGTTTATTTCTTCATTTTTTAGTCATCTTTTCACATAAGTCAGGACAAAATTAATTGCATAGATTTTTACACATCTACTGTATATTACAGCACAGGCTGTAAAATAAATAAAATAAAACAAAACAAGATAATGCATTTGCAAAAAAATGTGATCTTTGTTGTGACCTTTTAAAAGGTATTGTTACGGTACTATGGTAATTAAATATATACCATAATTTGCATATTCATATACCATAGTGTTTACAGTCTGTGGCACTTCTAATGATGTGTAGTGAGATGTGAGGTGTCTGATCTGATGGAGTGTGTGTGTGTGTGCGTGTGTTCTCAGGCAGCCAGTAATGGAGAGAGTATCGGTAACTGTCCCTTCTCTCAGCGGCTCTTCATGATTCTGTGGCTGAAGGGAGTCGTCTTCAACGTCACCACTGTTGATCTGAAGAGGTGATAGACACTTGATGGTAATTCATGTTAATATTCAGCAGAAATGACAGAAACTGTGTTCTGCTCCAGGAACTCCTCCACCCTTCCTTACCTTCAATGCAGAGGTGTGGACAGATGTAAACAAAATTGAAGAATACTTGGAGGAGATTCTAGCACCTCCAAAGTAAGTTGGGCACCCTGAAGATAACAAGAGAAACAAAGAGTGTTTTGGGTGGGAGTTGTGGTTGCTGTGGTGATGTGTTTAAGAGATAAACAGTATTTCCATTTGACGGGACCTTCTAAGGTATCCAAAACTTGCTACAAAGAACAAGGAGTCGAATACAGCAGGAAATGATGTCTTTGCAAAGTTCTCAGCCTACATCAAGAACACAAAGCCAGAAGCCAATGCAAGTGAGTTTATCTGATTTAAACAGAAGCACATATTATTTCAAGCTCATTTATGTTTTTAAGCCAGTACATGGACCTGTACATGACTTACAGCTGCAGTATTTCTTCAGATTAAAACATTCATCACAAGCATGTGTCATATGTTTGGCTGTGTAGGTTTGGAGAAGGGGCTCCTGAAAGCTCTGAAGAAGCTGGACAACTTCCTGAACACTCCTCTGCCAGATGAGTTTGACACTGATGGATCAGGAGAGGAAATCTGCTCCAACCACAGATACCTGGACGGCAATGAACTGTCGCTTGCCGACTGCAACCTGCTTCCTAAACTGCATATAGTGAAGGTGATGAGCACTGATGTAGACACAAACCCTTTGAATGTTCTACAAATGTTATGCTACAAACCTACCATGAGGAATGTTCAAATAAATCACCAGTTGAGTCGTGTCATTATTTCTCTTCTCACATTCAGGTGGTTTCAAAGAAGTATCGTAACTTTGAGATTCCAGCAGATTACGCTGGAGTTTGGAGATACCTGCAGAACGCTTACAGTCGCGATGAATTCAGCAACACCTGTGCAGCAGACAGAGACATTGAACTGGCCTATCAGGATGTAGCCAAGAGGCTCGGCAAGTGAACACGTGCACTTATTTAAAGAATTCACTCTTTCTTCATGTGGAATTTTAAACTTCCTGCAGGACACCATCTTGGATCAGTCTAGCGATGCCTGTTTCTCTAATGCTTTGTGTTCTTTCTATTCTGTTGCCATCATATTTACTGTCTGAATGTGACATAGACCTCTGTAATGTTCTTGACCAGCCCTGTGCCACTTATTCTAACCTTTCAGCACTGGATGATGATGGACGTTACACTCCTCCTGTAAATTAGGATATTACTTCAGTCAATTGTTGGTTCTAGGTAAGTTATTTTTGCTAGCTTGTGTAACATAAATATTTTTGCGTTATGCAAGCATATAAAGCTTAATCCCAGGATTTATTAAATGCGTAAATCTTTAAAGTAGAGAAGTGAAGTCACACAAGGAAGTTAGATTGTCTTCAGAGCAATTGTCATTGATCTCACAGCTCCACCTGGTGGACATTTCATGAGATGACAAAGCTGAGCTATTAAACACGCTTCTGAATCGTAATATTTAAGATTGATCTTACATCACATCACCTGGTCACATGATTTAGATCTCGGGTGTTTCTAGCTCTTTCTGGACTGTTGATGTAATATGTTGATCTGCACTTAGCCACATATTGTTCTATTATAATAATGAATAAATATATATTTTTCAGAAAGCTTATGTTTTTACATGTTTTTAGTCATGGTCAGATGTCTTGCTGACAGACTTGTTTAAGGATTTTTCTTCTCACATCTAAGTAAATTAAAAACTATTGGCCATTTAGCATACTGTCTATTGCAGGAGATTAATTTAACTCGTTCTTCAGTTTGTGAAAACAAAGATTCATATGTGTACAGTAACGTGGAGGAGGGACTATATTTCTTGGCGGAAAGTTACATCATCCATGTAACTGGCTTTTCAGGGTCATGACAGGATATGAACGACTGGTTAACCAGAACAGGCTAGTAAGTGATGTCATGCTATAGTGATGTCATGCTATGATGTCACAATATAGTTGTCTTGCCCTTTCAAAGTGGTAATGTATGTTAACATTTTTCTAATGCAGTGTTTACCCTTATTGGAAACATGATTTTTTTGTTGTTGTTTTGATTTAATAAACTGAGGATGATCATTTTTAAATGATCCATTTCTGTGTTCAAATTATTTTAAAATGATTTTCTTGAACCTGGAACATAACATTGGAGGCTTACCAGCTGACTAAATAAATCAGCTGATCACCAGCTTGACCTGCTGAAGCCAGTGAGGCTGTTTCAAGTGTTGCAGTGTAAATGTTGTTTGTCTTTTGATGTGTTTATCTCAGTGGTGTTTCATGACATTGAGGAAATGAACATCAGTTTGTCAGTTTTATTCTCTACTCTTGAATGATTTTGCATTTGTAAAGTGGTATCACATTCTCTTGGCATGAGTATCACATTGTACAGCTGCACATCTGCAGAGTTAATAACACAACCTGCAACAACTGCTTACAGTATGAGACGCTTATGATAATATTCCTCGAAACCCAACGGTCACCCTCTGTCAGACTGTCAAGAAAGTGCAAGAAAAGGTGTCCTTCTGTTTGACTTCCTGCACATGTGACGTCTGTGTGTCAGATTCATTTGGCAGCAGAATAATATTGCTACAGTTTAATACGAGCACAGAGATCAGATCGGAGAACAGGCTGAAACAGGAGAGCTTTTCCTGTAGCAGCGCAGGACAGCTTGGCCTCTTGGGTTTTAATTACCCACTTCCTGTGAAGGAAAGCCCTTTCTGCAGCTCTGAGCCGTCCAATGACTTTCTTTCACTGCTAATTCAAACCATCTGCATTTATGTCTTTATAGTCTTAGTCTTTATTTGGGCAGCGGGGCAAGAGGCTGGCAAACATGCGTTTGATTGCTTAAGGAGATTTTGCAGCATTCTGGATGAAAAGTCCAGCCTGAAGCGCACACAGTCAGCAGCACACGGTCGGCAGCACGCGGTCGGCAGCACGCGGCCGGCAGCACGCGGTCGGCAGCACACGGTCAGCAGCACACGGTCAGTCTCACCTCAGGTCTTCAGGTGAAAATGAATCTCAACACACTGTCCCTGGAGCAGGTTTTCTGTAAGAACCTGCAGTTTTTACCACTGGACTGGATGTATTATGTTTGTAGGATTTACTTGTCATGCAAACATATTTTATCAGAGTTATGTTGGTGTCACGTTTATTCTTTTTTTTATATTAATCTTTCTTTAGCTCTGGGAGGTAATGTTACTAGTTTCTGTCATAATGTCTGTTGCAGTCAAACTGTACTAGCTGTGTATCAGACACCACTGATGAGATGACAAGATGTGATTCCAGTTTTAGTGGATGTATTAAAAAGTTACACAATTATAAACACACATTGAGGACAGTCAAGCAGTTTCTAGAGAGCAGAATACCATGAAGACCTGGAGTGAGCTCTTTTGAGAGAACACCCTGACATACATCCAGCAATGCTCTACAAACCCCTCGAAAAGAGATTGTGGTTACCATGGTAAATCATAGAAAGCAAGATGCGATTTTAATGATACCATTTCTGGACATGGTTAAAGGTCAAAGTGTGACATGATACATCCAGAAATGAGCAATTACGTGTGACTGTTCACAGAAAATGATGGTGTCAGAACTGCAGTAGCCACTGGCTTGACTTCTCACCTCCCACCTGATTTTATTTATGCTGAAGTGGCAATTATATTTTCATAACTTAAAACCCCACTGTAATTTAAAGCAGAACCCAACCCAGCTTCCACGCCAGGAGAACAAACAGTGATTCCTCCACAGCTGGGCTCAAATCACCAAACATCAGAGGATTTTACAGCAGTAAAGTCAAGGCAACCTGTAGTTCAGTTACAGTATTTTATCAAAACAAGCGTTTGCTTGAGTCTTATAATTATAGGTTAATACACAGAGCTGGATTTAAGCATCGCTGTGCAGTAATATCCTTTGAGATCTTGTTGGATTTGTGACTGAAGATCGGCTCTGCATCAGTGACGCTGCCTGGGCTCTTAAATGACACCAAATGTTGAAGTTTGCCCCTGTTTCAAGCGGCGGGGTAATTATGGGTTGTGTCGGATCTTGATTTAGACTTCAGTGCTGTCTGTCTGCACCTCATGATGAGATCCAAGAGGTTTCACATTTTATGGTGGAAAATTAAAAGTCTCCATTCTGAGGGCGCATGAAATGGCATTCATTATTGTTTGCTTTGGTAAGAATATTTGTTTTGTTCATGGCCAACTTGCCTTTTGGGATTTAGCAATGCAGAACTGCAGCATATCCTGTCTTCTGTCTTAAAGTTTCCAGCTGGATATATATGTTATGATTTCATCTCCTCTCCATTTGTCCACTCAAGCATTTTAATCTGTGTTCTGATATAATTAGTTTTTTCTTGGACTCTTAATGACTCTTAAAGAAACACTTCACCAGAAAATGAAGGTTCTGCCATCGTTTGCTCACCCTCATGTCTTTCCAAACCCGTATGACTTTCTTGTGTGGAACACCAGAGAATACATTCTGAAGGATGTCTGAACATCTGCTTCTCAGATAATGAAAGCATATAGTAATGAGGGGCTTTCAGGCTCCAAAAATCACCATGAAATCACTCATACGACGTGTGTGCTAAATCTTTTGAAGTCATATGATAGTCATACAGATTCTGTCTTTATTTGCTGAAATCTGTTATTCGATCATCTCCTCTGCCCTCTTAGATTTCCTTCATGTTCTGCATATTCAAACATAAAAGTGTTCCTGTAAGTTGTGTTAGCAATGCAAGGGTCACGGGTTTGATTCCCATGAGCACATGCACTGACAAAATGTGTAACTTAAATGAACTGTGGATAAAAGTGTCCGACAAAGGCATACATTTTACATTTTTGGGTGTACTGTTCGATTTGACATTTAAGACCAAGTCCAATCCATGTGGTTCTGATGATATCTTTACACATCACTCTGACACACAGAACCTGAAGCCACTCAAAAAACTTTACAAGAACTCCACACAGAGCTCAGTAAACAACAGTTTCATGGCCAGTTGAGAACTTCTGTGATTATGACATGAGCACCTCTGCTCTGAGCGGAGGTTTAGGGGATGTCAGGCCCGCTGCATGCTGGGAAGGCAGATTGAGAGAGTGAGCGTGATGGGGGAACAATGTCACTCACACACGTGAGTGTTTGTTTAGGATTTGACACTCAGCAGTGTCAGGAGGGTTAAGACAGGGCCTCTCTTCTGCTTCAGGGCTGGAGAACAAACATGGTGTGATGGTGACCAGTGGACCAGTGCTGTGGTCACCACAACTGATCATGTACAGTGCTGAAGGTGAATGATCTAAATGAATATCATCCACATTCTCCTGAGATGTTTGTTTAGCAGTTTAATTCATGTGGTTTTAGTCAATGTGACGTTCTCATTCACTGACAAGCACAGCTGGGTTTTTGAAAAGCGTTGGATGTGCATGAAGTGTGTAACTGATGTTCTGTTGATATTTTTTCTTTGTTTAATCCTCTTAAGTCATGCAGCTACAGTCATGTTGTTGTGAAAGTCTATCACCTCATAAACCAGCTAAATGAGCACTAAACACTATCAGGCTTGTACAGTATCCCCATATATAAATTAAACATTTAAACCACAAATTAAAATGTATAAATGTCGTTGCATTATAAAACAAAATATGGACCTATAGGTGGCATTTCTTTCACAGAAAGACAACACATTAATGCTCATATCAAGCAAGACATTTCACATTTATTAGATTTAAAATTAAAGAATATATATAGTGTTGAAAACGAAGATTGACTGATTAATTTTTGGATCTACTGTAAATAAAATGTACATCGACAGATCAAAAATCTAAAAACAAATTCAATAGGAATTGATCAATGTTTATTATTTGGTTATTTTGTAAGATTTGTAGACATGGTATGTTTCAATATTTGCCACAAGAGGGCGGTGTTTCCGACAGTTAATCACACCATCAGGATCTTGTTGTTGAGGATGTGTTTCATGTCTGAAGTTCTGGACAGACTCAGTAACTGTCCAGAAGCATCTTTATCTGCATACAGACATAATCTTATCTTACCTGTTGTGTTTTGCAGGCTGTTAGTTGTCCATGCACACCATACTGTAAGTTACTTCCCTAAAAATTAACTACCTGCTCCAGCTTATTAACTGAAAAGGCCAAATTAGTCTTTATGATACAGCCCATAAACCTCTCTAGACCAGCGTAAGATTCATGGTTATCTGCTTATCATGATTGTTTCAAATATTAAACCTGTTTCATATTAGCAGCTATTCCAGTTAACCAATCAGATTGCAGGGTTACATTTTTACTACCCAATCATTTCATTCTGATTTAGGGAGGTTTTTGATTTAGACTATGTTTGTTGGACGGAAATATTTCCAGGACCAGCAAAAGACATTAATCACATCCTGCTTTGCCAAATCATGGTCACAGAATCAGTCTGTGATTTGGTGAGTGTACAGTTGTGATCTTATTCAGATCATGCTTGTAGTTCCACCTCCTCTTCAGCGAGCTGACAGGGTTTAAAGATCGTGTCCTGCCACCTCTCTGCTCCCATGAGCTTCACACTTCATTTGTACAGAAACCTCCCAGTGGCAGCAAATACTTCATGAGCACTGCCAGCGTAAATCATTAGACCGGGCGAATCCGTCTGCAGCCTTCAGACAGCCGTGGAACACTAAGGGTCTCTATTTTCAGAGCAAAGCCGCTGGGACATTGTCCTTGGCAAAGCTCCAGCTGAAGTGGGACGGCACAATGCCGATTTGATTGCTTGTGAAGTGATTTGGAGCAACTAGGGGCTTAACTCTATGAGAAATGACTGACCTTCACAACACAGTGAACGCAGAGGTCTACTATTTCATCCAGAGAGAACTGGAGGAACTAATGTGTAAATCAGGCTTCCTTCAGGAAAGACACCAATCTCAGCTTTATCTAAAGAGATGAAACTGTAGCTTTAACTATGTTTCGCTTCATGTCATCTACCTCGCTTGTGTTTGATCATCGTTGTTTTCAAATCTAATTGTCAGGCAACATTTCGAGCCATGAACAAAAACAGAATCTGAGAAGGTTTATTAATTTGTCTTATAATGTTGATGGGACGTTGAGCACAATGTTCATTTTTGACAGGCAACAAAAGTGTTTTGTTTTAAAACAATGTAATAGTGTTCAGCACACTCTAAGTAGCACTAAATAAGCCCGTTGAGTCATTTCCTGGTCGAGGTGTTTCAAAGCAAACATTGATCCAGGCTCAACTTATGGATGTTTGTGTTTGGTGATGGGGCTGTTTAAAGACTCTCAGTGCAGGTTAGACAAACAGCTGGCCGTGTGTTTTAACAGCTCGCTGCATCTGTTTCATCTGACATATTAGCAGGTATTAATCATCACATGCCATATAATGGAGCATTTGTCCGTCTTGAATGTGTATGAACGCTTTCAGTGAACATTTACAATATCGCTCAGGAAAGTGGCAGGAATCCTATGAAACCATATAGAGATTTGGCCCTACATATTTTGGCAAGATATGCACAGATAAGCATCTTTCAACAAACTGACAAAGTTTAAACAGAGCTCTGCTCTTTAAGTTAATGTACCATTGAACAATGAAAGTCAACTGATTGAACAATGAGGATGGAAACTATCTCAGATTTTCATCTCAGCTTTATTCATAATCAGCTTGAAATGACTTCATTCTCTGTGTGTAGACCCACAGAAAGTGGTCAGAGAATAGTTTCAATAGGTCAGTTTAAATCAAATCTGTGCAGTTCAGTCTTGTTAAGCTAAGTTCTGTTTAGTTTGGTTACGTTTCTGTCAGTTGAATACAATTTAAGTCTGTTCAGTTTAGTTTGGTTAAGCTCAAATCTGTTAAAATAAGCTTGGATAAGCAGTTCTTTTAAATATAGTTTAAAAATACTCTGTTTAGTTAAGTCAGTTGAGTTCATCAAAACTGTTAACAGCTGAAAGTAATTTGTAAACGTAACAGGCAAGTTTTGCTGTAAGCACAATTCAGATAGGGAGGTTTAATGGAGAACTTCCTCAGAGACTAGCTCATTTTAGGGGGTTTTCCAGTACAGTATATAATACAGGATGCAGTGAGTAGAGCAGCAGGGCCTGAAGCTGTCTGTCTGACCCGAGCTCAGTAACACAGTTTCTCTCGCTCCTCTCGGTACTTCCAGCACAAGGTCACATTTCCTAGGAAGCACCTTAGCTGAAATAGTTTAACTACAGTTCATTTCTATTGGAAGACTTCATTACTGAAACAGTAAAGAGTTCATTTACTTCCACCCCAAATAATTCTGTGTGCAGTTCTGACTATTAGAGATCAAACACACATTACACATGACAGCTGACTCACAGATGATCTGTAACAGGAAAAAGAAAACAATGAATTATAACAAAAAGATGTTTTTTTATTCTCAAAGACAAACGATACAATCATCAGGAATGCTCAAACTTCTCACAATTTCTTACTGGATTTTTAGTCCCATAGAAAGAGATTCACAAACTGATGAGTGAATCAGAACAAACAGCTGTTGAGACTGATGCAGCTGTACAGCATGAGATGATTCTCTCACTGTTTACAAACTAAACATTGTGTTGAAATAAACAACAGCACTGTCTCCAGAAGAGATTTCTATGGCTTCAGATATGAACACACATTACCACAGAGTGAAAGACTTTTGGTTTCTCTTCATGGGTTACGTTGACCTTGTGTACAGGCAAATAAACTGAAAATATACAGTCAGAGGAAAAGTCTGTAACTCTCTCATGTCTTTAACGTATCGTAATGACAAATCTGCCCCAATGCTTGTTTTACAGTAGATCTCTGCCAGCAGCCCTGAACATTGTGGCAGCCCTACAACAGACACTGTAATGATACTGTAAAGTAAACAGTGCAGTTTCTTTACATCTGCAGATGTCTGCGTGCACATTCTGTAAACATTCTGTAAACATAATAACTCTCCTCACCACCAGAAGACACCATGGTGAAAAACAAGGTAAACCTTAAATAGTGGGGTAATTAAAGACAGCAGTGTAAATGTTTGTTAATAAATTAAAAGAATAATATTAATACTGTACAGGACACATCCTGTACATGCTTGTTTAGTTGTACTAATCTTGTAAGAAACTATTTAAGGGAACTAGTTTTTGATGTTTTGACTTTCATATCTTGTCTTTAGTGCTGTGTCTGTAAGTAGGCATTGTCATGACCTTTGACCCCAAACAGATCAGAGTGTTACTCAGGAGAATCTCACAGAACTTGTTGAGAACATGTGCAGGTGATTTCTTTACCCCAATATCAAACAAACAAAAATGAAATATCGATACATGATTTTCATGACAATTTTTGTGATGTTTTGAATACAGAACTGAAGCTGGAAGTGTTGAAGATTTAATATTTAGTTTCTTTATAAGAAATATGATTGTTGGGGTGAAACGACCGACATTTTATTGCTACCTTTTCTTTTGCGTTTCAGGGCCTCTAAAGCTTTAATCGTTTTTGGTCAACATAAAGAAACAAAGTGAAAATTGTTTCCCAGAGAGCTGCCAGCAGCCAACGAATTTACATGTGGACAAACATTTCTATCAAGTACCGCTTGTTAAATTCAGAAACATACACCTTTATCTTCAAAGCTGCCTGCTCCAAATACAAACGTTTAAAACAGTTCTCTTGTCAGTAACAGTTTCATCCCAAATTATTGTGTTTGTTTATAATTCCAATAAATCAATTCTATAACTAGAAAACAAGACGATAAACGCTTTCAGAAAACATACGTTATGTCATTTGCATTAGATTGTCTGTTTGTGTAACATTTGCTTGTAAATTACATACAATCCAAAAACTGTCATTTGTCTTTGAAACAAAATGGGCAGGTTATTGTACCAGAACTTACACTAACAATATTACATAACATGCCGGTAATATTAGAAAACCAGTACACAGTAAAGAGATTTTGAGTTTTTGAGATGTTAAGTTTGATGTGTAGTACTGTTTTATACTGTTTAACTAACCTACAACATGCAGTTAACCATCCAGTTTAACAACAGAGGGTAAATGAATTGGTTACAAATCTTGTCTTAGTCACAGTGCCTGTGTGAGCTTAACAATTCTGTGACATTCAATAATGTTTATATGTGAAGAATTAGGTGACTGCCAAGAGTTTGGTCATTCCTGTAGTCACCAAAAACATGAAATAAAACTTTACTATAAAATAAATTATCGTGATAAACATTGGACACTAAAATCAAACAAGTGAAGAGAGCAAGAGGTCGCCTCTCTTAACATCTTCTGATTTTATTATAGATGTTATGCACCTAGATGTACTAAAACATGAGATTCTGAATGTCTTAATGCCTGTAACTTCATATTCTTCATTTGAAATGCTTCACAAACGCATCAATTCAGAATGACCGAGACATTATTGTGAGTTAAAGAGAGAAATCCACAAACGACAGATTGTGGATGTAGTTCTATAACCATGTGTCCTTCATTCATAGCACACATAGTGCCACTGGATATTTTGGTTGCAATAATAACAACAATAAAAAAACATTTAGATTACAATTAAAAAGAGTAAATATCTCATTAAGTTAATAATAGATGTCCAAAAAATATTAATCAAACATTTAAAATGTTGTCCCTCTAAACACATTTGCATAATTTAAAGTTGATATGGCTTTTATTGCTTCTCAAATCAGTTCTACCTGCTATCACATTATACATAAATTAAACTGAGGGAATTATAGCCACAGTCAAACAGCTGATTTTCTACCACACATAAATAAAACAAATCACTTTCAGTGTTAAGAAATGCAAAGTTACACAAAGTTAGTATAAAACATATTCAGAGACAATAGTGTGGACCTATTCCTCTAGTAATGGTTCTGTTTAGTCCAGTTTAAGGAGAAATTCATCCCAAAATTCTGTCTTCATTATTCTAAACTTTTTATTTCCTTGTTTAGGATCAACATTCTGCTTTTCTTGTGGCCCATGAAGAAAATCCAACAGGTTTGGAACGTCATGAGGGTGAGTTGATTTTTGGGGGATCTGTCCCTTTAAATTAGTGACTGTTCTTTGTTACATCACTGATTGCTGATGTGGAATGTCAGATCAATTAGACTTAAGTCAATCCCTGTATGGGCCACATCTGTTTCAGAGAACTCAAAACATCAGTGTTACCCACAGTCAACACTGTACCTTTGTATCAACGAGTCCCCTTATTCCTCACAAGAGTTTGTGCTTCATGTTCCCTTGATTCTTACAAATCCAAACATCTCTTGTACCACATTTTTAAGGCTAACAGTGTTGTGTTGTTAAGTCAAGCAGACCTTCTCAATATGGCCGCCAAACAGATTCGTCCATCCGACCGCTGGAGTTGAGCACAGTCGGCGAGCTGTTGTGGCTGCCGTCAGCCTCGCCGCCGTCCGTTTGATTGGGAAGGTTGGGATTGATGACGGTGCTGCCAGTAGATGCGCTAGTGCACGGTGGCAACATCCTAGATGGGGATCGGTCTCCCCCCGGGACCATCGAGAATTGGTAGGACCCAGATGAGGCGCCATAGTAGAGATAGGGCGTGCTGCTGGTCTGGAAGGGCCCACTTTGGTTTTGGGTGGAGCCGGGGTAAGGCGGAGGCAGGTAGGTGTGGTAGTGGGTGGTGGTAGACATGCCCAGAGACATGCCAGAGGTGACTGGTGTGGGTGTGTAGGTGAAGGTTGCTGGGTAGTGCATCCTGGGATTGGAGAATCGACTCTCTGTGAGGGAAGACAGAGCAGGAAACTGACGCTCAAACTGGCGCGGGTCAGCAGAGAACGGGCTGAGCTCTGATGTTCCTGACAGAGAGAAAGAAGCAACAGGTTTTCAATGAATAATGCTTAGTGTTTTTTCAGAGTTTTGCACTGAAATACTTTGTGAATCGATCAGCGTTTGGGATTAAATAACTGAAGTAAAACTAATGTCACATTTTTCTGTAGTGTTTTACCACTTTCCCTGTGTGGCATTTTAGATCATTTGGATCATTTGGTATCATGTAAGTAATGTATTTACAGTGCTGCTTCAACACTGACTGAAACGAATAAAATGACATTGCTAACTGAAACAGAAGAGGGCGCTATCAAACTAAATGTACATTAAACTTTTATTCATAAACTAACCTTACTGAAAGAATGATGCACATACTACAGTTGTTTCTTTTCTTTGAAAGGATTTATAAAAATAATGTAGTAGTTTTGTTTATGCTGTAATAAATTCAAAACAATAAATAGCTGTTCCAGGCCTATGGACATGTCATATTTTTTGTGTCATTTATTTATTTGTAGAATAATTATGAACTTTTTGTGTTGCAAAATGTTTAAACTATACATTTGAAATGTAGACTTTTAAACACAAACCTGTGGAATAAATGATCTTTTGTGTCAGTGATTTAATTGACATGAATCATAAACATTAATCAGCAGTGTAACATAAATTAGTCACTACTGGAGTTCACTGAGAGTCAGCAGGAGAGTAATGCTGTCAGAAACACTGAGCATGTGCTGTTGAAGGCTTTGGGCTGTTTGTGTGTATATTCATACATGCACAAACACACGTTTATCTGCATTTCTATGAATATGAAAGAGAAATGTGGGGATAAACTGGGAGTGCACATGGAAACACTTAGAGGAGAAACAGTTTCCACAGCACCCATAATGAGTCGACTCAGATGTGGTGGCACGTCTGAGATCAGCCAAAGAGAAGAACTGATCTGCTCTCTTAGAAGCCCAAGATTTCTTTCAATTATAAACCGCTAATGGGCTGCAACTCAAGAAAGAGAATCCCACAGGACTGTCTTATCAACTCTTCATGTCACCACATCTGTGTATCTCTGTATTCATCACACTTTTTAAGTCTGCTAAATTAAAGGCTATAGACAAATAAACTCCTCTCTCCTCCTCTTCTCCTCTCTTCTCTTGTCTTCTCTTGTCTTCTCTCCTCTCTCCAGCTCTGTTGCTGAGGTACAGAACTTTTGAATGCAACACATTCAGTGGTGTCTGGAGAACACGTGTGGACATTTATGAGCAGATTGTCTGTCTACATGATTTGATATTTCAAACCGAACAGAAAAGACACTTCAGAGGGACAGTGCAGCACAGATGAGCCCCACGTCACATTTCCAAAACACTGATAGAAAATCACATATACAGCTTCAGTCACCATATAAAAAGCCTCTTGCAGAAGGGATCTGTTAAAAATAAGCTATTGTGCTGTCTGGTCTTGCCAAACTTTGGCTAAATTAAATATAGAATCAATCACTTTGTATTAGGGGAGATGAGGGCCAGCAGCCAAAGCTCAATGGTATCTGAAAGATTGCTGGTTTAAGCCACGAACTATCAACACGTTTCCTGTAAGTTCTTTTGGATCAAAGTTGTGGGTAAAGATTACCCACCTCCTTTAAGAGACACATTGTCACATGATTTTTAACATGCTACCATGGTAACACCATGTGTGGAAATCCTTCCGTACCATGGTAAAATCATGGATTTTTAACAAGTTCCCTGGTAATGTCGAGAGTTTGGAATACTAAGGTATCGTGTGACATGCTGTGATGTAAATTTTCATGAATTGTAGTAATCTCATATTTCTGTGTAAAGTTATTGATGGTGGATTCATTTGACCAGTATATATGCATGCTGAGTGAATCAAAGGCAAAACTGTGCTCAACCAGCACAGCTATAGGAACTATATCATGCTACATAAATACTGCCATCAACCATTATGTATTGTGGTTGATATTTATCATATGATATCAACATAAAGAAGGTATAACCAGAAATTGTGTGAACTTTACATGCAGTCATCTGTGTTGCTGACAAGATCTTTATGGTCTTCTGTGAGACTTGATCTCCTCTAATCACTCATTCCTCTCATATAATGTTGTGCATGTGCTTCAGTGCTCTTATCAGTCCTCAGGTCACTGGCTTCAAGGCGAAACTCGACCCCACAGCAAAGAACAGCCACACAGCCCAGCCGAGCAGCTGCGCGGGGTTCGAGCCATGTCTTCTCCACGTAGATCCATTCAGCAGGATTCAGAGGAAGAATAGGGGGAGTTAGGACCAAGAGGTGCGTGTGTCTCTTTGAGGAAAGAACAAAGGCTGACATCTCCAAGATGAAAGGAGGGTGAAATCTAAACTAATCAAACCCAACAAGGCAGCTGGCGTGGGTTCAAAAAGTGCCTATGAGCAGCCACACAGAGAAGCCCTTTAAACACTCACATTTGCTCCAGGCTCAAAGAAAACAGTTTGGGTGGGGAGGCCGAGAAAAAAATCCAGTTTAGAAAGCAACCTGGCAGAGAGTCAAACAGGTGTACAAAAGAAAACGTCCTCGCTATGTGTTTGTTTTAAAATGAACCCCAAAGGGCGGGTGTATGAAAGCCTATTTAATTAATAAAGGCACGTACCACAATTTGTTCCAAAGTTCTGGACTCCAGAACGTTTACCTATTGACATCCATGAGCCGGAAACTCGAGTCTGTTTTATTGTTTCTTTCAAAAGAGTGTTGAGTTCAAAGCCTCTGTTGGAAGGGATGGGGGTTGGAGGGATATACTTTCAAATGCTCTCTGTTTTTAAAGGGGCTGTTTGTTGGAAAGACATTTGCCCACCGGCAACGTAACAAACGCTTACAAAGCAGAAAGTTAGCAGTGGAAAAAATGCTTTGATTTGACTTCAGCAGAGAAAACTGAAGAGTGTTTGGACAAACATTCACAGCTAATGTGATCGGCTAGGAAAGTAAACACAGAAATATTGACACACAAACAAAGATTCTCTCGTCCCCATCAAACTCTGCCGATATTTCACACATTCCTGAAACAACATGTTTGGCTGAAGAACAAAAGCCCAGAGGAACATTTGCTCGCTCATCTGTTGCTCAGGAGAGTTAAATGAGTTCTCAGTTATGGTTTAGAGTCGACATGAAACACTTTTGTATGTGACTTATTTCTGTTACTTAGACTTTGATGCTTTTCATGGCAGACGGGTGAGCACAATAACAGTGTGACACTGTCCAGAGATTATTGATGAAGTAAAGAACTGAGCTACTGAAGAGATGTTGTGTGTTACGGGGCTTTCTGGAGTTGTCCAGCTGTATGTGATGGTTTACCTGAGAGGCGTCTTGGCACGTCGCTGATGCTGGGCAGGCCTGTGGCGCGCGTGGAGGACAGCGGCGTGGTGGAGTGGATGGAAGGTGATGTCATCTGGCTCAGGTAGGGGGTGTAGGGCTGCTCGTAGGTCCAGGGTGGAGATGATTGTGCCTGTCGTGGATCTGCAGAAAGGACAAACACACAGTACAGGAGTTCAGGAGTGAGACACTTGTAGCCCCTAAAGAGATTTAATACAATCAACCAATCAAATGATGCCGCATCACACCACAAACACCAAATACAAGTTTTGAGAATGAATCAGAAGAACGAAATAGGAAATAATGTATCTCTTTAAAAAATCATAAAGGGTATTTCAATTGTGACAATTCTAATTCTAAATCATTTTATAAATTATAAATGTAATATTGTTTAAATTCTGAATGATTTATATATCATGCTAGCATTTACTTAATTTTACAGCTTTAGTTAATATTGATTTTAATAGAAAACGTGTTGTAGTGATTTGTACTGTAATACAGCACAACATTACTGTATTGCACTGATGAGAATCATCACTGAGTAAAATAGAAAAACAGATCAACTAAAAGTAAAACATCTGGAAGCATTATGTTAATTAAAAGAGAAGAAATGTGCTTATTGTGAGTGAAACTAAAATCAATCTGAAACAAACTCTAGATAGTTCTGAAGGAGGCTAGGCTTCATTTTCCTTAAGCTGAATATCATTTAATTTTTTTGCTTTTTGATGATGGTAAATTGCTATTGGTTTATGAGAATCACCCCTGAAGGAATCCAGCAAATGTGTCTGACTCTTCAGAAACAGCTTTTAACAATAAAAACTCTTCAGAAACAGCTTTTAACAGAGAACTGACTGTGACTATGAGTATAAAAGGTTGTGCTATGTAAATAACTTCATCATCATAATAACATGCAGAGCGAGCCAAGAACAACTTCCTGTTTGTTTTCTACAGTATTCTAGTAAACACAGCGCCCACCCTGCAGGCTGGAGGCGCTCCAAATAAACAGCAAACATTATACAAACGTATTAAACTAACTCAAAAACTTCAATGTGCCCAGAGTTCAGCAAAAACTAATGAAAATATTTGAACTCACCATCATGTCGTTCCAAACCTTTTCTCCTGCTTTTTTTCCATGGAACACAGAAGAACAGAAATTACATTTTTGGATATTCTTTACGCAGATGCTTTCCAGCTCCAAATCATAAAACTATTCCATACAATTTATATTCCACGATATTTGAACTCTTCTGAAGCCGTAGCCTTGTGTTAGGAACAGACCAAAATGTTTACATTTAAGCAGATAATTTACCCCTCCTTCAAAAGATTTGGAATATACTGTCACGTACGGGTTACGGTATGTTCTCCAGAGCTTGACAGTCGTTGTATGGATGAGAAGAAAATTTCTCCTTTTTAATTCCACTGAAGCAATAATAATACTTATATGAAGGTTTGGAATGACATGCAGTGGAGTAAATAATGAGAGAATTCTTATGTTTTGGTGAACAGTTGCTTTAAAGTGACGCAAGCAGCCCATACAAACAGAGAGGGGATCAAATCTGTCAGTGTGGACATTTCTGGATTTTAATCTTTCCTTTTTTGTCTTTTTTATACCTAATCATAGTCATGCAGACAGAGGAAAGACATGGTTGCAGTAAATGATATCCAGCTGGCACGTCCACTTTTATCTCCGGTTGAAATCTGACGTCAGATTCGATCTTTTTGCCTCTATGTACACAGACGTTTCTGTGTCTTGCATCATACAGTGTGTTTCTCTCGTGCTCTGAGTTATCATCACTGCTTTATCTTCAGCAAATCAGACTTAGATGCTCTGGTGAATAAACTCACCTGTTCTCCAAACACTGATGTTTGTACAGTACACAGACCACAGCCACTCGCCTGAACTCCACAGCCCTCATTAAAGGTCACGCCAGTGGAGGCCCACGGCCGGACGGGCTGAAACAGTTGTGTTAAAGGAAGAGGAAAATGCCACGGCCAGTTTACCTGAGATCTGAGTTTGGCCCTGCGGGTTGAAGGAGTTTGGTGTGGTGTTGAGAGACGGCTGGGGACTCTGTGTTTGCACGGCAACTCTCATGGTGGTCTGGCGAACGCGCTCTAACTCACTCAGACGCTCAGAGAACAGAGATGCTTTAGGAGGATCCTCCAGTTTCTGTCTGTGTCCTAACGGATCATATTAGACAGAAATGACAATCAATACATCTGCTTACGCTCCTAAAGCCTTTCACACATCTACTGTTCCACTGTATAATCCGGCTGAGGATACTGTAAATAAGATCCCTGAGTTACTACACTGAGTATTTTCCTGCACAAAGGCTTCTGATTGTTGTGTGTGTTGCTGATGAGTTTGAGTGAACAGCTCGAGGGCAGAGGGAAAGATGTTTTCAGTAAATGATAAGGTTTAAATGTTTTGGTCTGTTCGTCACACTTGGCTTCAGAAGATTTGAAATATATTGCACCAGTCGCATAAGTTACTTTTATGTTGTTTTGTGTGTTTTTTCAGCCATACATACTCAAAAGTAACGCTTTCCATTGAAAAATGCAGTAGATATTGTCAGAATTGTCATGTTTTCATATTACAGAAAAACAAACGTGTGTGTTTCACTTATAAGTGATGTGGCTTCATGTTAATCATACAGATCTCAGGCTGAACTCCTCACAACAGTATCTCGCTCACCAGCGAGTGAATCTGACCTGTCTATACAGGCAGCTGTTTTATACCCTGCCGCTCATCCACAAGAATTGACAGTTAACTTACACAACTGCTATATTTTCCTATTATTCTTATCAAACTATGTCTGAGTCATGACAAAAGCATGAGCCGACTATGTTTATTCATTCAGTTCCCATAAAAGAGGACAGACTCAATCTCCCATCCTGCACCAAAGATCACCCCCCACACCCTCTCACCTCCCCCCAGTCCCTGTGCCACCCTTTCCAGTCCTTACGGGCCACACCATCCCTTCTGAAGGACCAGACAGGCCAAAATTCATGTGTCAATGCTTAAAAAGAATACATGTTATAGAGGGACCTGTGAGTCAGGTCTCTTTATACTGTGCTGGTCGGTCTAGCCCAGTTGATTTCTCTGAATAGCTGTAAAGTAAACATCAAACAGAAGAAAAGAATCTTTAGCAAACTCTTGGCTGCTCTCCAGTTGGTGGATGGAGAGCAAACGCTACCTCCAATCCAGCAAAACCTGATTGTGCTGTGGAGTTAAGATGAGCAAACATGACTGTGTGAGTCTGCATTCAGAGGTTCATGTGGGCCGCACACAAGAGCACAAGTAACTCACTAGGAGTCTTTCTATTAAGAACACAATCAATAGCGCAGCTGCTGTAACAGTGAAGCGGTTTCGTTTCATGTAAATGGGCTGAATGAATCCGTCTCTGTGTTTGTACAGAGGTGAACTTGTTGCAAATTATCTGCTGCGACGCATGTGACGTAAAACAGCATCTGACAATATTTTCTCCAAATGTAATTTTATGAAAGAAATAAAACATCAGCAGCCATAAATATGAAATATTACCTTGCAGGGTATATAATACAGAGCTCTGAGGTGAGCCCAAGAAAATACTGTATAACATTCAGCCCAGTTTGAGTCTGTTAGACATCTCCACAACATCTCCTTAAGAGACATAAAGAGAATGTCAGCAATGTCAGCAATAGGGCTCAAGTAGACAAATTTACCTCCAATAAAGTAAAAAGATCCCGTAATGACAACAACTGAACATTAGGAAAATCATTTAAGACACAGGAGAAAAAAAACTTCTAAAGTGAGTACCACAATGCCAGACTGTTGCGGGTTGGTTACTGGTGATCAGAGATAAGGGAACTGGTTACCCAGGCATTGCTTCAGTAGAAACTTGCTGTTGCTTACCCATCCAATCTCTATAGGGACTCTGGGTCCCTATGAGCATCACAGTTATAAGGTTTATTACTCAGATGTCACGTGCTTATGTTTAATACTTTGGGTTAGTACTTTGTTCAAATGAAAAGACTGGACAGTCAGGATATTAGCAAGCGCTAAAGAAACGTTACAGCTTTCAGTTTCCCCTGACAGTAAGTAATATGGTTTGTTAATGATTTGTTGCTGGTAAATCTTCAGCATGTTCACTTGCCATATGATCGCGCGGTGAACGCTGCGTAAACATCAAATAACAGGCGGCGCGCTGCGAGCGCATCAATCACGACGCGGGGAATTAAACGCGTGAGAGAAGAAAGCCGTACACACATCCGGCTAGATTTCATTTCTTTAATTGCCCAGCCGCGGGGAACAGACTGAACAACGCGTTATTTCACATGGCGAAATGAGCGAGATAAAGGCTTTAAGAACAGCACGAGGCAGAAGTACTGAGAGAGAGAGAGAGAGAGAGAGAGAGAGAGAGAGCGCTTGTGGGGTCTGTGTGTTAGTGAGCTGCGCGCGTACAGTGTGAATTAGTAAACTAATTAATAAACTGATTCACACACATAATTCAATCACGCAGCAGCAGGAAACGTGTGACTTAAAGCATGATCATTTACACGCAGCTGTCATGTGTCTAAAGACGCGTCTGTCATACACAGGTATTTACTCTCATTCTTTATATACAGTCTCCATGTTTAATATGTTTATACAGATGATGCAGCCTAGAAGATAGAAACGAGGTTTCTCATGTCAGCATCCTCAATGCCACACCTTTAAACTGTCCATACTTACTACAACTATTAACTAAATACTGACAAATTCCAGTGTCTTCCAAAACATGCATATAAAAATGTGTCTCTTGCGCATCATAAGTGCACTTATTATTATTAATGAATTTATATTAAAATAAAATGTTAACTTTTTAAGCTTAAAAATATTTCTAAACATAAAATGGGTATTAAAAAGCTGTCAATAGATGTTGAAAGTAACTTGCTAATGTCAAAAATGCTAAATGTTGGCTTTCACTAGTCATGTAGAGCATTTTTAGTCCAGACTGTCTGTCCGCTGTCATTAATACAAGCTTGACAGCTTTTCTCTGCCAACAGCTACAGTCACAGTTTTCTTATATTCACATCTCATTTGGATTTGTACTTGGGGAAAGTACCAGCAGATATTTCTTATGCAAACCAAACTGAATTAGCTTTATTTTTAATGGACTGTTCTGGCTATTGTCTGAGGGGTCTGCTGTACGCACTGGGGGTGTGTGTGTGCCTGTCTGGACACGCAGAACTTCTGTTTAAAGTCCAAATGAACTTCAAAGATTCACAGCTGAACTTTATTTCAGCAGCTTCATGCAATCCATAACATAATTCAACATCAGGAGCAGATTTCACGCACAACATATTGATCACAAAAGCTATGATGGACATGAGGTGGGGCTCTGAGATGAATGCTACAGGCCGGGAAACTGCAATGAACGTTGTTCTTGTAGTTTATCTATTTTTCAATAGATGCTCAGTTTCATTCATGTTTCTTATTTTCTTTGTGTTTGTCTGAAAGTGTGTGTTTTTAGTTTCTCTGCTGCACTGTACTGTTTTATCTGCTCACACTGACACACACTGTTGGTGTTTCTTTGAAATGTCGGCCTGATAAGCTCTTCATGGGACAATAGCTCCTTCTCAGCTGTCTGCGATGCAGTCAAAACACTGCGTCAGGGATAAAGCTGCAAACCCTGTTCAGAAACAGAGGCTGTTTTCCATCTCTATAATGTATAGTGGCATTAGTCAGGAGAGCCAGCAGGAAACTCTGCTGTGTGTTCTTCATTTCACATGCACATAATTGCATGGATTTACCATTATAAATACACTACATCTGGATTGTGCCTTCAAATTTAGCTTAAAATACATCGCATTAATATACTTTTCAGTGACAGTATACTGCACAGTGTAGTGCTGCATTGACCTGTTGGGATTGGCTATTACCTACTAACATAAAAAAACAGATTTTTACGTTTGCTAAAGACAATGTTAGTATGAGAGCGATGCTTGTATTTAAAATAAAAGCAATAATATGATGTGTGTCTAAACACACCCCTAATTAAAAAACGCAAGAAATAAACAATCTTTAAATTGTCACCCTCCAGGACAGAAACCATAAACCCGTCCAGCAAAGCCAACATTCCATGAACAGTCTGTACATTATCTCCATATGTCCTCACTGTGATGTATGGCATCATAAACTCATGCTCATATTTTAGAATAATAGGATTAGTATAATTAAGAAGGTGCAAACCACTGCTGACAAGATGCTGCTGTGCTCAGAGTGGTTTGTAGCGCATTCGGTCAAAACAAACATGCAAGTCATGCATGCACATACAATGCTGTGGATGTGTTTAAGTCTCTGTGTCTATAACAGGAAAGAGTGATGCTTGTCTTAACCGGCAGCACTGATGCTTGAATATTGATTCTGCAGAGTGTCTTTTTTCTCTGTTTCAAACCCACCAACAAATCAGCCCTGAAGGATCACTGCGGCCCTCAGGAATGCTGCTGTTCTGATGGTCTGCAGTCGTGGTGGTCTCCACAGACTCTTAATAACCACAGTTACACGAGACCCAGCAAATGATTACAGAGGCGTTTGCTGCTCACACATGCATGAGAAGCCACATACACATAGCCTGAGCAGACAACTGACCAGTGCAAGCACGGTGCACCTTTGTGATTTCCGCCTTAGCAATGCAAACACAAACAGTGTGTTAGTGTACAGTGTTGAGCTACTGTTAGTGTACAGTGTTGAGCTACTGCTAGTGTTGAGCTACTGCTAGTGTACAGTGTTGAGCTACTGTTAGTGAACAGTGTTGAGCTACTGTTAGTGTCAGCGTTGAGCTACTGCTAGTGTACAGCGTTGAGCTACTGTTAGTGTACAGTGTTGAGCTACTGCTTGTGTACAGTGTTGAGCTACTGTTAGTGAACAGTGTTGAGCCACTGTTAGTGAACAGCGTTGAGCTACTGCTTGTGTACAGCGTTGAGCTACTGTTAGTGTACAGTGTTGAGCTACTGTTAGTGTACAGTGTTGAGCTACTGTTAGTGAACAGTGTTGAGCTACTGTTAGTGTACAGCGTTGAGCTACTGTTAGTGTACAGCGTTGAGCTACTGTTAGTGTACAGTGTTGAGCTACTGCTTGTGTACAGTGTTGAGCTACTGTTAGTGAACAGTGTTGAGCTACTGTTAGTGAACAGTGTTGAGCTACTGTTAGTGAACAGTGTTGAGCTACTGTTAGTGTACAGTGTTGAGCTACTGTTAGTGTACAGTGTTGAGCTACTGCTTGTGTACAGTGTTGAGCTACGTGTTGAGCTACTGCTTGTGTACAGTGTTGAGCTACTGTTAATGTACAGTGTTGAGCTACTGTTTGTGAACAGTGTTGAGCTACTGCTTGTGTACAGTGTTGAGCTACTGTTAGTGTACAGTGTTGAGCTACTGCTTGTGTACAGTGTTGAGCTACTGTTAGTGAACAGTGTTGAGCTACTGTTTGTGTACAGTGTTGAGCTACTGTTAGTGTACAGTGTTGAGCTACTGTTAGTGTACAGTGTTAAGCTACTGCTTGTGTACAGTGTTGAGCTACTGTTAGTGAACAGTGTTGAGCTACTGTTAGTGAACAGCGTTGAGCTACTGTTTGTGTACAGCGTTGAGCTACTGTTTGTGTACAGCGTTGAGCTACTGCTTGTGTACAGTGTTGAGCTACTGTTAGTGTACAGTGTTGAGCTACTGTTTGTGTACAGTGTTGAGCTACTGTTAGTGTACAGTGTTGAGCTACTGTTAGTGTACAGTGTTGAGCTACTGCTTGTGTACAGCGTTGAGCTACTGTTTGTGTACAGCGTTGAGCTACTGTTAGTGTACAGCGTTGAGCTACTGCTTGTGTACAGTGTTGAGCTACTGCTTGTGTACAGCGTTGAGCTACTGCTTGTGTACAGTGTTGAGCTACTGCTTGTGTACAGTGTTGAGCTACTGCTTGTGTACAGTGTTGAGCTACTGCTTGTGTACAGTGTTGAGCTACTGCTTGTGTACAGCATTTATGTCTCCTGAGACAAAGCTGAATGTTATATGAAATGTAATGGACAACCCCCATAAGTCTCCTGAACTACAGTATGAACGAGCAAGAGAATGTTCCTCAGAGAAATCTCTCTCTCTCTCTCTCTCTGTCTCTCTCTTTGGAGGAATGTGTAAACAGACAGGCAGCGGCAGCTACATGACACACAGGACGTTGCTCAACTCAAATGCCTTTGAATGTGTCATTTCCTGCCTGGCCACCTGCCTTCCACTCACAACCATTCAGACATTCAGATGAGAAACACAGGGAGAGAACGAGAGAGATTTCACCTACTGGTATTTACTTCAAAGCCTTTCCAGCAGGTACATTTAATATAAGACTCAGCAAACCTCAGAACAGTTTTAATCTTCAGTTTGCTGTTATTCACAGTCTAATCATTAAAATTTTTCATGAAATACAACTTGTGTGTTTCTCTATGTGAAACATCCTGTCTCACTGAGGAACAAACATCTGATTACAGAAGTCAAATGTTTTGCAAACTGCAGCCTAACTGTTTGAAATTTGCCAGCGTCTTCTAACAGTACATTTTATTCAGGTGAAAGGAACTCAGAACTTGAATCTGAGATCGTTCTGGAACAGCGTGGGCTGCATCTCCTGTGCTTTGTCTACATGTTCAGACATCAGTTTAAGAAGTTGCTTTTATAAATGAAGGATAATTGGAGCTTTCTGCCAGATCAGGTTCCTCTGAGGGAGATAAAGGGCTGTTTCTCTTTCCTCTGACATGTTTCTGTTTAATGTGTCGGCAAAACAAAGCACAACTTTAAAGAGTTTCTGTCCTGTGAGAAAATCATTGAGATGGTTCTCATAAATCTGGTTAATCTCTTAATGACTTCACGTAAATGGATAAACTGGTTGGATTTTGTCCACCATTGTCTGGAAAAATATCCTGACCTTTCATCTAACCCTGTAATCTGAAGTTAGTCAGCGAGAGATATGTAAACATTTCTTTAGTTTTTCATATACAGTTCTTTACTATCATGTGTGGTACTAGCATTTAGCATATTCATGTTACTACATCTGCAGCATGTGCATGGTGTGTTCATTTTGTGTAGGCATGAAGGTCATGCCTACAACGAGCACGCTTTGTGTATCCCACAATGCATTGTGCTTAATTTGTCATTGGCTATGTTTGGAATTATCTGTCTACTTCCTAAATACTGCAAGTATATACTGTTTACTGCGACTCTTTTATTAAAAAATTGTGTAAGAGTCACACAACCACACAATTAGGTAAATTAGGATACATTTTTATCACATGACCAACACTGGGTTCATGTCTGATATGACAAATAAACAAGTTGGATTAAACATGCAAAATAACTGAACATGTTTTAAAAGAATTGTCAGTATGTGCGCAGTAAGCAGTATGCTAGTATTCAGTTCCTAACATAATGTAGTTAGAATGAATGTTAGACACTCAACATTAGATTTAGATTTGTAGCCAAAGAGATGGCACGGGTGAGTGCTTTCAAAAACATGTTGACGGACAGACTCTAGCGGCCAATACAGTCAACATTTTCACAAGTCGAGTGGTCCTGACAGCACGTGTTTGTATTCGACTGTTGCCGAGCACACTTATTGCTCCTCAAAGGGCATCTTTGTGCTTTCAGACCCGCTGAATCCATTCTTAAACAATTTGAGCATCAACTCATGCTTCATACGTCCCACCTCTTGTCAGAGTGATCAGAGCTGTGACGCTGGACGACACGGTTCATGTGTGTTTGGCGCATGTGAAGGTTTCTGCGTGTGCTGATCACATGATGTGTGATGTGTTTGGGGTGCTACTCACGCCGCGGCTCTCGCGGTCCGTCCACTGTGACCTTTATGGCTCGGTGGTAAGTGGCCACTTGGGGCGGGTTTGTGAATACAGTGATTGTCAGTGTGAAGCTCTTTCCTGCAAAACACAAAAAGGTTCAAAGCCGATTAATGCGCAGCACAATGTGTTGCATTCATTTCACACTAGTCATTTGCATCTTACTGCGTCTGATGCCGATGACTGTGGGACTTAAACCACAAGTGATTGAAAAGGCCAGGACTCAACAGACAATAAAGAAATGAGATTGAAAAATGACCCTATCTGAGCCTAGAACTGGGTCATCAGAAATCATACACGCAGAACAGCAGAATTAATCAAAATCACAGTTAAGAATAAACATGCAATATAAACAAGAGCACAATTTAAAACGATTGACTTACAGACATTGATTATATACATAAAACAATATATTTTATAAGTTTACACTATATAAATATTTTGTGAGTGTATGGAGACTTGTTTGTAATGTCACAATTCATCATGGGATTGGACAGTCAGCGCTGAACTTGTTCCCATAGCAACAACAGCTTCTGTGATGAATGGATGTCTCTTCAGAAGTTTGGCTTTCCAGCAATTAATCCAAGATTAAAGTTGACAGTACAATAACTTCAGAGGCGTGTATCAATACCTCAGAACCCAAGAGCTGTTTGTCTTGTAAGGTCTACATATTACTGATAAAAATGATTTGTTTTGTTGCACTTCATAGCAGCAAAATGTGACAGAACTCTGGTAATATTCATTAGCATGTACTTATAACTGTGGTAGCATTTCCTTTTTGTTTTTTTATTGCAGCTATATGTACACCAGCTGCAGTGTGGTAGTGTTTTTGGTGAACATATGTGGGTGTGAGGTGTAAGGGTGGGGCCCTGTGCTCGCTGACCTTTGACCTTACATGACCTCTTACTGAGCTACTGTATTATTTCCAAAATTACACTTTGCATAAAATAAGTGCATAAAACATGCGGTTTCATTGACCTTCTTTTTTGTATGGAAGATGTGTGTGCATGGTGTGTTATGAACCTGGGCAGCAGGGCTGCAGTTGAACTGGGGAAGCAGCACTTTCTGTCAGTAGCGACAGGAAATACTAGAATACTTCTAATGAGGCCAAATCTGCAGTGTAATGTGCAAAGTATGCTGTGAAGTCAAACAGGACACGATTCAGAGCTGCGATCCGCCAGTAAGAGTAATACAGGAAGAGGTGGGCGGCTGACACAGGTCGACAGGCAGCTACAGTTGGCTTAGGTAACAGTTTGTATCAGGCCTCATGTCTTCTGACTAACCCATGAAATGTAAAAAGCTCTCACAACAGATTAACAAATTTAGTTCAGGTAACAAATATAATGACCAAACAGTTATTTGAGCTTTCATTGGATATCATTTACTAACACTAAGACTCAATGGCAGCACTGCTAACTGATCGTATGGAGCGTTAGGTATTAAGAAGCAAAATTCATTCACACTGTTTCTGCTACAGACAGGAATTCTACATTGAGTAGTTGTTGTTAAGCAGAGGTGTGCTATTACTTATCTAACCTATAATACAGCTACTACCTGACAAACAATAAAAAAAGCTCAAATAAAACTAATCTCTTAGTCTCACATTAAAGGAGACTTAAACCACATCCAAGAATCAGAATCAGAAACAGACTTTGGTGCAGTTAAATAGTGCAGAGGCGCCACTCATCTTATCTTCAGATTGCTCACAACACTGACACATTCAGTAGTGCTTTCTCTATGTAATCAAGAAATTCTCTATAAATCTGAACAGTTTCAGTGTGATATGCATAAACCTCTGATCAACACTCCAGGCACCTGCCATTAACATGCAGCCCTGATCCTGCCAAACTTCTGCCTGCATACCAGCATATCCAATCATTCATAAATAGAAAGGCATGATAACTTTAAAATATAAATGTGTTTCTCAATAAATACATCATGTATCGCCTCAGGAATCAGAACTGCATGTGGTAATTCAAGCAGCACTGTTTTCCTGATGTGTAATTTGTTTGATGGTGATCAATCTTATTGTAATCATTTTCCATATTTCATTTCCGTACACTGTGCTATCTTTTTCCTGACTTCCTCCTTGAGATCTTGTGTCATAGATAGAAGAAATTTAAGCCTGCAGAGGTGTGGGTCTCCATGCAGGCCAAAGCACTGTTCAGCGTGACAGCTGTGCGGAGATAACACGGATACACACAGACACACACACACTGTTAGCGTGTTGAGGATGTGTGTAAAGATCAAGGCTGAAAATCACTGTTTGCATGTTTATGTCCACTTGCACTAATCACAAATATCAACAGACAGACACTATAAGTCTCAGTGTAGTGAAACTCAAACCATGAATATACAAACCAAACACTGCAGAAGTATTACCCCTCAGCTCCTGTCAATCACCAGTTTCTGTTTCTCTAGTGAATGCTGAGGAAGTGTTGTGTTAAATAAGTTGTGGGTAACTAATATGTTTTTTAATGTCCAGTCTATCTATATATTTATTAAAAATATACACAATAGATTTTAATGATAACAAATAAGTGTAAAGCGGCACTTTTCCAAATGCCTGGAGCTGTTTTGGGTGTTTTTATTCCGTTTAGTGTGTAGTTCATACGAGGGATTCCCCTGCTGCACTTGTATGTTCTTTATTTCAAGTGTCTGCCCGGATTACAAGGGCAAGTCTAGAGCACACGGCTGAGAGTAAGCAGCCTGCAGCAGCAGACATACTGCTGTGTGATCTCACTGCCGGTCCACAGCCTCTTCAGAGGCCTGCGCTCGAATCTTCCCACAGGAGTGACGATAATGAACCATATCAACAGCAGCATTCACATACACAAGCTGTAAGCCCACATTCACCACAGAAGATTACTCTTGGGTGTGCACACAACACACGGTAATGATGAGGAATATGCAACAGTTATGTGCCACTGAAAGTTGTTTAACTGCAGTTTTTTTTAAATGCTCATTGTTTTCTTCATTCTCATCATGGAAGCAGTTAAATGTGCTGATGTCCACATTTGTCCACATTTACATTTTATAAGTATCTGCTGTATTTGAAAATGGAACCCACACTCAACAGGTTAGCTACAGGAATGGTATATACAGTAGATCATTTGTTATTTTTACAGAAGTAATGACTATATACTCTGAAATGAATAATAATCTATTTTTTCTTTAGGTGTGTGCAGCAAAACGTGATTCAGAGTCGACTGGAGTTACTCACCACATGCGTAAATTCAATGCATGTGTCATTTATTGTCCACTAAATGTATTGTCTGCATGTAAATGTAAGCAAATGCAACAGCAATTGAAAAATAAAAATGAAAGTTGAACACCGACCTCTTCCACTCCTGCCCACAAATCTCAGGTCGTTGAAACGTGCCACCTGATTCTTCATGACAGCAGAGGCGTTCCGCAGTTCTGCCGAGTAGTTCTCATCATTTCCTGCCATCACAGTCACAACGGTGCCATCAGGAACATCTCCAAGAGCCACAACCTGAACCGAAGGCAAACATGCTGTCACTGTATTCTGATGTTCACCTCATTCACTGCTCATTTACTGTTTCATACTGAAGCAAACAGCTTCAAAGTGCTCTTTAGTACTGGAGCCATAATGAAGCAGAAGCCATACTGAGATAATACACAAAGTGCCCATATCTCCCTTCAGAAAGACAGATTGTTCTTCAACAAAGCTTTTCAACGTATAATTTAAGATGATTCCACTGCGGAACTCACATACTGTCCATTATATGGTCAGATGGGTGATTCTTTAACAATACACAATACAACAAACAGACTAAAAACATCACTGAAACAAACAGCCTAAAAATCTTGATTTTCTTCCCCTGTTCTATTATTTGTTCATACATCACTTGATGTGATATTTCAATCCTTTTGTATATTAATGTGACATTAATAAAAATTAAATGACTGAAAAGTACATTCACTTTATAAAAAGAAATTTTGTATTTTGTTATTTTGTAAATACAAAAAATGAAAAAGTAATGGAATTATATTTTTAAAGCATTGTTTTAAACAAATGGACTATATTTTGTTATTTTATGCGTATTGTAAATTGTAATATTTTTCTAAAAAAATTGCAAGTAAAAACAACAAAAGTAGCTGATTCAGATGAAATCAGGCGTTTATATATACTTATGAGTCGTTGAATCAATTTTACAAGCTCAAATTAAATGGGTTTCACGTTTATTACAAACAACTTCACCGACAAAGAGAACTGAAAAGTGTGTTTTGTTTAAAACACGTGTCTTTTTTACACAGATTTTGGTTCAAGTATTAATATGTGTGTGTTATTTATTAAACATGCATGTGTTTGTATGGATGAAGAGCAAAAGTCTATCGGATTTCCATTCAGCATTGCGCGATTTCTCATGTAAACCCTCATTAACATCTAAACCACAAAAAACACTTGATCAATCATTTTATTTAATCAGTCGGTAAGAAAGATTATTACAATATCAAAAACTATGCTGAACAGAAAACAAATCATGTATATTTAAATAGCTGAAAATGTCATTTTAATTATGTTTATGTCACCCACTATATACACTTTAAAGTATATAGCGTGCTCATATATGAACATACACGAACTACTCTACTGTAAATAACTGTGTAGTAATAGTTTTATTTCAATCACAGTCTTTTAACATTCATCTGGATGAATGTTTTCTTTTCTTACCTTGAACGCCACCGGGAGAGTTTTGTTACACCTCCAGTGAGACGGCAGCACTGAGCACAGAAAGTTTGGGCTATCGGTCCGGACGAGCTCGGCCGGGTGATCCGCGATGATCTCCACCATGGTTCGGTTGTCGTGCTGTCTGAGTCTCGGAACCGTTGCGTTCGGCTCCGGCTGCGCATCGCTCATCTTCCCCGCCACCGGCTGAAGAGTGCTGGACGGCGGACTGAACCTGCGGCTGGTGCTCGGATCTACCGGAATGCGCATCACAACAATGTCAGCAGAAGTAAAGAGACCTTCAAACCAGCAGTGCAGTCGGTTAATGTCAGTCTTTTCTTATTAATAACTGTATGTAATATCTAGATCAGGTCCGCCAGGCTGGGAAACCGATCGCGAGAAGTTGTCTGAAGTTAGATATTTTCCTGCTTTACGCACAAGGGTTAGGTGCGCGCTTACAGGTGAATCTGTTGGATATAAACGATCTCCTGTTTTTGCTCATTAGAAACACAAATCATTTACGAGCCGCTTTTACAGATTCTCTACTGTAAGAAACTTCAAAGTCTGGAGCAGAAACGAGTGTCGGCGCATTACGCGCGGCGCTGGGAGTTCACTTCACCGCAGAAAACGTGCCACAAGACGAGTTAAAAGTAAAGAAAGCTAAACAGCAATGAGCCTAATTCAGCTTCAAAGACAGTCTCCAAGACTCGTGTTTTTTCTCATGCAAAGTCGTGGTAAAGGGTTAAAAAAGGTGATTCCAAAGGCTGTGGTCAGATGCATGAAGGCGATGGAAAGCCGCAGTGTTTTGTCTCGTTGTGTGGTTTGTCTTAGGAGGCAGGGACTTCGGTGAGCTCAGTTTTTTTGTGGTTTATATATAGATGCAGAAGCAGGAGGATTATTATGCTGATGAGTCTTGAGAACGTCATGTCTCCAAACATCGCTTCATATTCTCAGCATCAACATAAATAATCGACTCATTCTGATATCAGTTTTTGGACCACTACTGTCTAATTGATCCAGAAGCGATCTGTCAAAAATATATAGCAGCCACAGAGCCTCGCTTTTGATTTCTATATTCAATATAAATGAAGCAAGCAAATATCAACAAACATCACATGTGTACAGAAGTTATAAATGACTTTAGACATCAATTCTGAGATTGTTCGGTCGCTGTTTCACTCACACTAGCAGATACAAACGCTTCTAAAGGCTCATGAAGAGACATGAACAACTTATTCAAGGCTGAGACAGAAAACAAGCTCAGAATATGTGACTCATGTCATTATTTGTGTAGACAGACAGAGTTTAAGTCTGTGCAATACTGTACAAGATCACGCAAACAGCAACAGCGCAGCAGCCGGTATTAAGAACCATACCTGTGTGCAAAGACACACAATATATAGATCATTTATATTCAGATGTTATAACAGATCATTTTTCGAACTCTCTTTGAAATTTTTCTTTTAAAGTTTACTATGCAAATAAATGTTGCTAATATTTTGTGCTTTTGAAAAAGTGTATTATTTGTTATATATACTCTGTTGGCTCTAAACAGCCTATATTGGCTCAAAATCGTTTATTGTGCGACGAAGTTAATTGAAGAACTACAACAGTAGTCGTGTTTTGAATATCGTTACGTTATATCACAGTTCTAAACTACAATACCCATAATCCTTGCCAGCAAAATATAGTGACGACATATAGTTCCACCCGGAACAGCATGTTTACCTGAGAGCAATGTGTGCAGCACATTAAAAGAGCAAATGTGGATACGACTGAATGTTTCATAACAAAGGTAAATGTCAACTTCTTTTTAAAGTGGCAGCTTAAATCACTGTTAAAACTCTCAAAAGAATGAACATATTTTTTGTTCAATTCACATGGCTGTTTATAAATTTGTCTTGTAAAGCAAGCTACACAAAGCATGCTAGACATCATCATGCAGTTGTGATGTGAGAAATATTGTCATGCAGTTAGTAGAGAGAGTGTTAGTTTTGTGAGGTTTAAAATGCAATATCAGAGTTTGTCGTCTTTGAATTGTAATCAAGGTGTTTCATTAATATTATAATAAATAATACAATGATCATCGTGAGCTTGATTTTTAAAAGAACTGTATGTGTGCATGTATTTTTCCTGCACACTAGTAAACTAATACAGTACTGTGGATGATGTCACCTTTCCATATTACAAGAGATTATATTGACATTATGTTGTTTTTGTTCATTTTTGCAAAATTATAATTATTACAAAAAGTTTAATATTTATCAGGCACCTATGCCCCAGCTAAATATGATATCCTATATAATATATTATATATACCATATATAATACGACAAAACAAAAATATCTATAATATAACAAATGTAATATGAAGTGAAATGTTCAAGCTGTTGTCAGTGTTTCTTGTGCTGGATAAGAACGAGGCTCATGTGCATTATCTGATGATCTGTTAAAGAGTGTCACTGCAGGAGCTGTGATGTCTGACAAACACACAGAAATGATGGACATTTGAGTGTGTACTCATTTCTCCACACACTGCCTCTCTGCCTTCATTAGCAGCAATCTTTCATGCACACATTCTGGCATGAGAGAAATGAATGTTGCGTGATTGGGTTGTGTGTGGCGTCGCTCGGAGGACGTGCAGGAAAATAAAACGTTGAAAAGCTCTCAATCATATTTGCCACTTCATTACAGCCTCAGGAAAGACACGCTATTAGGTTACATTTCCTGCTTCAGTTGCTCCAAGCGCCAAATATGTTTCTGATTTCCCCCTCAGTTATGATGATGGACTGTAAATTTATGAGACAGCTGAGTTGGGGTAATTGTTATTAATGAGAAATATAGTTAAATATATATTGAAACAGCATGTGGCAGAAGGCTGAAAAAATATATGTTGGAGATCTTTAAATGCTGTTTTTTGTGGGGGTTCTTTTTTTCTTTTTTGTTCCCCACAATAGTAAAAGTGTTCTTTCAAAACTCATTTTATGTCACCGAGATTCATCTGTATTTTTTGTCTTTACATGCTGTTGGACTACTGCTGCTGGCAAAATCTGAGAAAACACAGACTGACTCAGCATCAGAGCGCTGCATCGTGCCCGGGAATAAATGACTAAATTAACCGGGCGTCTGCAGAAGAAAAGACGTGGAAGCAAAGCTACATAAAAGTCCTAACTATTTAATTACATAGAGGAAAATGCAATAAATAGAAAAGCTCCTTTCTGTTCTTTAAAGCCTGTGGCATGTTGAAGTAATTTTAATTCATTTGCCACCATCTGAATTCATTTTGCCCAGTATGGCGACCATCTGCCTTCACAAGTCAAAGCAAAAGCTTTATCTTTCATCCAACAGAAGGGGTAAAAACAGAAGGAAATTTTACCCAGCCATGTGTTTGGTAAAGACAGTGGCCCTGCTTCTTGATTTGGTGACACTTTGAAGCATTTAGAATTAAGATTTATATTGACTCTAATTGAAAGGGATGTTTTGTTCAGAAATTAAAACTTTAACTTTCTGTACAACAAAACATTTTTGTACAACACAAAAAGAGACATTTTATGAAATCTTCATGCAGTTTTCTCCTGTACACTGACAGTTCATAGTACCCACAGCTGTCCGATTCCACACAGGTCAAGAAACCATCAGAGAAGTTTCTCCTTTTGTGTTCCTCAGAAGATTGAAAGTCATATAGATTTGGAACAATATATGAGTGAGTAAATAATGACAGAATTTTCATCTTCGGTATGGCTGAACTACTTCTTTAATGACCTGTAAACTTTATTATTATGACACTCAACATCAAAGTTAATAGGGATTAGCTTTCATCTGCCTCCACCTGTGAGATTTGATAGTCTGATGCTTTGCTTTGTGCTGTAGGAAGGTTGTGGTTTCAGATGCACTCAAGCCCGTTTAAAGGTCCAAAGAGGTGAAGCTTTTTTCAGACCAGTCAGGTGGAGCATGACGACTCACCTGGCTGTACTTCCAGATGGAAATCACCGCACACCTGACAATGGGAGCATTTGAATTTTACAAGCCCCATTTCCCGAGATATATCAGCATCCTGCTCAATTGTTTTCCAGGAGATTTAACTGCAAATTGTGAAGATAGCTGTGAGATTCCTGTTAACTGCGCACACTTCCAGAATGAATGTGGCGCACACGCTTGTGCTCACAATGAAGAATAATTCCGTTTGTTTAGACGTCAGCGATGACAGCTGGAGATTCTTCATAATGCAGCGGTGTAATAAATTTGTTAAAAATTCTATTCACACACTGAAGCGGAAATCTAAAATGTTACATGCTTTAAATGAAATTGCAGCAAAACAGGAATTTACATAATACTTGTAAAAATGTAACAAAAATTAAACGTGTGTAATTTTGGCAATTATTGAGTGGAGTGACTCACTAAATAATTTCTCTTATTGGTCAGTCTCAGCAGCCCAGCAGAAACTTTTACTGCTCTCTAATAATGTTTGTAATGTTTATGTGAAATGGTTTCATTTTCACTTTTTCAGCGTCGGACATTTTTACTTACACGCACACACGCGCACACACACACTAATGTTAAAACACAAAACTTCAAGTCCATTTGTCAGCTTCTCAGACATGTTTGGCTGAAATAGGATGTTTGTGAAACAAGAAAATAAACTTCAAACGTGTCTGTCTTTGATCTCAGCCATCGTTCATCAACAGTCGTATCTTATTTTTAACCTGCATGTGAAAAACAGCAAGTGCTTCCACTTGATGTTTAGAATTACATGCAGTAACTACATTAAACAGGCCTGTAAATCTCATTGTGTCACATGATCTCTGCGTCTGTCTGGGAATCTGAGTCTGTGATGTCATTGTTTTAGGTCGGGTGTGTTCACGCTATGGACATGTGATCATCTTCTCCTCCGGTTGGTCAATTCATTTTCTTGTGAAGTGGCTTTATAATGACTCGGGCATTGGTGTGACACACAGCTGTGTGTGTGTGTGTGTGTGTGTGTGTGTGTGTGTGACAGATGAGTAACTGCATGTCCAGTGTCGTGTCAGTGAATGAAAGATTTCATTCTGACAATCGAATGTGTTTGGTCTCTTATGAAAAGTCTGCTGGTTGTACCGCAGTACAGTCATAGTGTACAGTGGTGTTTAAACTGATAGGAGAGCAGATATAATGAACATCTTAGGGAAGAGATTTGGTTTTTATTTCCCAGCATCACCCTCTGCGTCGTCAAACAGGTGGAACGTCGGCACAGGCGCATTACTCTTATAAAGCCTCGGCACGAGAGAGCTCGCGGTTCAGATTCACCCTTGCTGTGCCGCAGCAGGAGGCACTTTACGCTTTACTGAAGTATCAATTAAAGCTTATTGTCTCATGTGTCTGAAAAAACAGGCTTTGCTTATTGGAAACCGCGTTAGTGATTGTGGTTTTGTAGATATTTCTCGGCACACGACTGTTGTTTTCCACAGAAAACCCTGTTTTTCCATTAAATATCTGAAGTGTAGTTGACTTTGGACGCTGAATCTATAGAGCCAGCTTTCAGATCTACAGAACTGCTTCACTGAAAGCACAAAGGGCTCATAAAGTAAATTTAAATGACCATCCATTGACTTCCTTCCAACAGAGCGTTTGCGGTTTGACCTAGTGAAAGATGTTCTTTAGGAAAGCCACAATAAAATTCATCCTGTTGACCTGTTTTGAATTCCATGTGAGGAGACCTACAAACTCATGCAAATCTCAGTAACACAGTATTTTACTGCATGTTTACCTCATGTGGTCTACTGGAAACGAAAGGCACACAGAGAAATACACGTCACCTTTTGTTAAAACAATTAAAAGCCTTCCTTTTTGTTTGCAGTCAGTGTTTGTTTGTAGGGAGCGTGTAGTCAAAACTAAGAACTGGCCAACAGTGTTTTTTTAAATAACATTTTGCATAAATAAAATTTGTAGACCATTACTTTTTGAAATACTTTTAATGAAAGTAAAATATAAGCATAAAATTTAGGTCAAAGTACATTTGTCATTTAGTCTCATTACTGTTTCTGTATTTGAATGATTCAAATTTTTATCACAGTAATTTTGTCATTTAAATCCCACTGAGATCTTGTGTTCTTGCAGCTTTATACAAGAAATCTAGAATACAAGTTTTGAAAGCATTTCTGCACACTCACAATGTCGGTTTATCTTACACTTTCATTCTGTAAGGGTGACATTACATTGAAGGGCTGTGTGTAGTTTAACAGCTTAAGATGATTAAACATATCTCTGTTCTGCTGTTATAACAAACATCACCATTTAAATGGTGTTGTTTCGACTGAAATGCCAAATGCTTTGATTCTCTGCCTGAAAATGTCACTTCACATCTTAAACCACACACACACACGTATTGTTTTATCCTTTGGAACACTCTCTGTATTAAAACTCCATGAAAGGCTTCAGTCTGCAGTCTTATGTTATTGAGAGACATTTAATTACAGCTTGCAGTCAAAGGCATTTTTAAGGAGACTAAATGGCCTCCAATTGAAAGGAAGTTCTTCCGTCTTTGGCAGGCCCTGCGCCCTGCGAAGGGCTGATATTGAGATATTATATTCTAGCACTGTACGATCGTTCTTAGCAACGCAGTTGCCTCGTTTTTGGTGATGTGCTAAAATGTAAGTGTAAAATCACAGACGCCTCTTACAGAGAGGAAAAAATGGCTGATTTGTAGAAAGTGTGTTTTTGATGCCGTCTGCTTTGGGTAATGCCAGCTGTCTGGAAAGAGAGAGAGGAAAATGTAAAGATGGTTTCCTCTGACTGTCTACCGCCCTTCACGGAGGTCTCTAATTGACATCACTTGTTCTTATAAATAGTGGGAAGTTTTGTGGTTCAGTGACAGAGGCAGTAGAATTGTAGAAATGAAAAGAAGGCTACAGGTTAACTTTCTTCCTCCACTCAGTAAGTCTCTCGGATGTTGAAACTAGTTTTTAATTTATGATCCGTAGAGCTTTGTGTAATTTATATCTGTGGGTGGCTGATGGACAAAATAATGCAGATATTCCTGAAACATCATTTTATCTATAGAACATTGTTCACCACCAGTCTAACCAAACTACCAGACTAAGGTTTCGACAGGTTCCCCTGAAAATATTTATCCACTGGCCTTTAAATGCTTCAAAATAGTTTGGTAGGCCAATGTATATTGTGCCTGACTGCCTGCATATGGATTTCTGTACAAAACTGACAGTTTCAATAAATTGTGTGTGTGTTTGTGTGTAGCTGTCAGTTCTGATGTGTAATTGACCCATAATTGTCCAATATATTGGTATGATGTGTATCTATTTTTAGACACAAATTAAATCTAATTACTTTAAGCATTTACAGTGTGGTTGGGGAAAGCTGATGCCTACAGTGGGTGTGAACTTTGCTGGGGTTGTTTTTGTGAATCTTGTTGTAGTTTTATGAACAAAAGAAGGTGTTGAGATGTTTCTGAACTCTCTCTGAAGGATAAATAGTTCAGTTCTGTTGTAATCCATTGTTCTCTTGCTTTGGCCAACGATTGTTCTATTCTACAGGCATACGGTGCTAAAGACAACACAGACAGGCTAAAACATTCTTTAATAGTAGATGATTTTATAGCTAAAAATCAAGAGAATCAGAGATTCTAAAAGGCCACTGGTGTGAAAATCTTATCACGCTCTTTCAATCTAGAAAGTTTATTACAGGCAAAAAAATATTAATTATAACGGGCAAAATTAACCAAGAAGCAAAACCAAATCATGTTCTCATTAGCCTTCATTTATAGACAGAAGTTTATCACAGCAGAAGCTGCTGGTAAGCTGATGCATTTGCTCTCTTTAACTGTTGCCGACTTCAAGCGTATCAGAGCCTGTGGCTGTAACCTGATCAAAGCATCTGTTTTAAACTCTGAGCTTCATCACCCACACGCTGCCAAACATACCAAATTCTGCTGTTCAGATGATCTGAAGTTGCATTTTTGTGGTATCAAAACTTTTAGACTAATGTGGTCCCTATTACACACGTTTGTCAATAGTCTACACAATTTTTCTGCAACTCATCTGCAAAGAAATACCTGTCATCATTTTACATCAGTCGTTTTTCTCATGAGCGATATCAAATTTAGCACCCGTATTTATTTTGTCACAATTAGTTGTGGCTCTGTGTTAATACAACAGTATCGCAGCTCAGACACAACCCACACAAACATTTTTGTGGGTTGCAAGTCCTGTGCAGCTCGTTCATGCTACACGTTTAGAAACAACACACACACACACACACCCACACACACAGGAAAATCAAGATCCTAGATCCAAAATACAGAGTGATTGAAATATGAAAATATATTAGTCCACAAAAATCAGTGTGGAAAGCAGAAAAATGAAGTGGAAATAAAACATTTTCCTTGTAACAAATTGGAGCAGTTTTCCTTTGCACTGCCTCATGGGAAACTTTCTGACTGCTGCTTTACAACCACTAATGTGCCTGAACTTCTCATATAATGTGTGTTCTGCACTCAGATGTG
>JAZGTJ010001175.1:20492-63447 GCA_036877575.1 Botia almorhae | reverse complement strand
AGGTGTAAATGGGATACGCATTGGCTAAAAAGACAAACAGTGTGTATTTATGTATATAAAATATAACACATATACATATATAATAGGCAAATAATACATGTGTGTGTGTGCATATACATGTACATAAATTATAGACATGGTCATTTTTTTACTCCTTATTTTATTGGAAAAATTTGCAGTGCTGTTGGTAATAAAAATAACTACAGCATATGGTAGTTTAGATGAATAGTCCTTATCTATTATACTTCATTCTTCATTTTGATTTTTACATCTGCAATGCTTGTTTTGAAAACATATATTGAAATCCACATTACATCCCAGTAGGAACGGCTGTCCTATAGAATGTGATAGATTGCATTCAGTAGTATTCCGTTGTGAGAGAGCAGAAAAGGTAAACTTCGGAAACAAATGAGGTAATGAACTGGAGCAGACAGACAGCAGTCATTACCTCACAAACAGCAGTGAGCGCTTTACTTGTTGATGGAGGACTTCCACTATAACTCTGAAAAGACAAGCCGGTTTGCTCCTATAAAATAAACTCCATCCACGTTTACCTTACGCATACCTACTGAGATCCTTTGTCAGTGAACAAACCAGAAAGAATCAGGCCCCAAAAATAAATGGTTTGTGGGAAAGGAAAAAATTAAAATAAAAATGAATGAGAGAGGAAACTGTGTGAAAGCTGTGCCCTGAGGCTGTGTGTGTGTGCCGAGCCACGGGATCCAGCAGACTAGCAGAGATGCATGAAGGCTCTGCAGTTTCATTGTCCTAAGATCACTGATACAATCTAGCGAAGGGCTATATTGCTTAAAGCTGTGAATGAATGACATATGGAAGACTGGTGTGAAGAGAACTCCCCTGTGCCTCCTCCAAACTAAAGTCTTCCTGTTAGAGAGAAGCAAGCAACTTTCTGCGCTTTCAGACTGCATGCTCCCTCCCTCTCTCTCGCTTGCTCTCTCTCGACCGGCTCTCTCTCTCTCTCTTTTACTGTTTTTTTCTCTTCCTCAGACACTAGCTGGTTACTGCCCGCAGCAGTAATCGAGCAACCCTCGTTCTCACTCGGAGTCTGTCTCTTGAGATCCGGCGCAGGGCTCCATGGCTTTTCACCCTTAAAATGAAAAAGAAAAAAGTTGTCTTTTATCCATAATCTGTGCAATTCGACTGAGTGTCAAGTTTTTTTAAGAAGTTTTTTTTTTTGCTGTGGAACGGACAGACGGTCAACAGAACATTGGGAAAAGGAGGAATACAAGAAAAACAGTACAAGGATTCTGCCATAATTGTAGTAAGTACTGTTTTGGTCATTTGTAAACAGTCTGTTTATTTCTGCGGTATTTGCCACTTTTTAGATTTGGTGTTGTTTCACTTTTGAACTTTATCTGTTAGTTGTACACTTTGTACTCTGGTAAATTTAGCTGTGTGGTCCAACCTTTCCTAATCAGAATACTGTTAAATTGAGACTTTTTAAAACACCTCCATATATTTATATTATATTGGCTTGAAGAGTTTTTTGAATGACAAAATGACAGGGTTTTTAACCCACTGACAAATTATCTTGTGTATGCGACAAATTGGTTTTGTGACCTCAAACCAAATTGTAAGTTTTTTTTTACATTTGCTTTATCCAAGTTAAATGTATTTAAAAGCTCAGTTGTTTTTTTACATTCCCTAAAATATAAAAAACTGTGTTTTTTAAAAACACTTTCCAAAAATATCCATGTAGGGTCAGATTGTTTTCAAAGCTCATTCATCAAAGATTATTGAAATAAAGAAAGAAACTGATGCCAATATTACATTTAAAGAATTTAAGAAAATTCTTAAAGAATTTTAAAATAACTGTTAGTTTATAGTATTTACAGTTTAGTTAATTTGATTCTATAAATTCATTTACCTGTTTTTATAAAATAAATTCCGTCTATTTTGACATTTAATTCAAAGCAAGACATACACCACAGTTTATGATTTTAAAGTCTTTTAGATGGCAAGAAAGACATCATGTCACTGTGCCGCTCAAATTTAAATCCCTAGTGACTCTCTCACCTGAGAGCTCACACACCTGATTCATACGTTCCTTTTAAAATTTGTCTTTTTCCCTCTCCTTAACCTTAGATCCCTTTAAACAGGTGTACAGAAATAATAGATAAAGCTCTTCAGTCTAGAATATCCTTCTGCTCTTTAAGTTGACATTTTCCATTCAGCTAGTAAAATACAGCAGACTCGCCACAGAAGATCCTATTCAGCTGGCAGAATACACAAACCATTTCAGTTTTAGCAGTTGACATCCAATGCCATCTGCTGCAGGGTGGAATGCTTTAGGGTGGACAGACTGGCAGGCCAGGGTGCATATTGGTGTCTTGTAAGACATCGGCAGGCGGTCACCACAGCGCTAACAGAACTGCACGTTTTGGAGGAGTTTCATTTTTTATTCTGGTTTATAGCTTATTTCAAAATTTAACCTTTTGAGACGACATCATAATATTTGCCTTGTAAATATTTCTTAAAGCTCAAAAAAGATGTCTATTTATATTGTGTGTCTTGTATAGTTCTGTTTACACACGTGGCCTTTTGTTGGAGTAAATCAGTTCATTAAAAATCAGTTTTTTAATTCGTACTTTTATTGTGCAATAACTGAGAAGGTGTGCCGCAGAAGCTGTTATCCGAGTTGTATTGTTTTTGCTTTAATTGTTGTTAATACAGCCTCTAGCCCCATGTCTGTGTTCTTTCACACAATAACCCTGTTTATTTAATTACCTCATAATGGGTTTGGCGAATTGGATTGTTTACACACTGTAGTTGTTTTAGTAAGGCATACATTAAGCTCTTCCTGATAAACCCCCCGTGAGCTTAGACCCGCGTAGTTGTACGCCGAAGGCCCAATGCTTTCCGTATGTGTGCGTCCGGAGTCTGTTTCCGTGTTGGAAATGGTGTGTGGTGAAAGACACAGGGTTAATTGAAACTGCTGTGCTCTACTGTTTATGAGATAGAGACAGCGGAAACCATTTGTGGCGATTAGCTGTTTACTAAATACAGTAGTGCTATTTTGTTAACATGCCACTGTTTGTATCAGGAAAACGTAGCTGAAGGAGCAGGAAATAAGGGCTGAGAAGCTCAATTGAACACGGTCTTCAACATTCACAAATTCTTTTGTGTTTGTTTACATGTAATCAAGGAGTTTGTTTACTTAGCAAGGGTAGCTGAGGATGAGCTAAACCTGGGTATAATTTTTTTTGCTTTTGTCTGTGTAGAAGCAGATTTTTAGTAAAACAGTAAAAGAGAATAGTATGAGAACGGCAAAGAATAACGTGTTTTATAAACATACATTTTTGCTTTGATTTACGTCCACCTGTTTAGTCATCAGCACTTCAGATCTGCTAAAAATATTTGTTAAACTTCATTTTAAAAGCGTTTACAAATAGACTTCTTCATATATTGAAGTGGTAAAGAAGTTTTTTTTAACAGATTAAAGACCGTGGCAAGAAAATATAAAGTGGTACAATAACAGTTAACACTATCAGTAGGATAAGATACTTTGTTCCTATTATATTACGGTGGGGAGTGTGATCAGATGTGTACCGTAAATCTTCTGTGATGGACACTTAGAGCAGATGGTCTTCTGGAAATAATTTAGCGGGCTGAAGAGCTCAGAATTAACAGATTTCGTGTGACTGTGCTGTTCATCACTGGAGCTCCATGTCAGATTGAACAAAATGAAAGAGACAAATTGTTCATCAACAAACCGCAACACACATGCTCAGAATTAACATTTTAATTACACTAAATTCTAAAATTTTAAGTTGTCACTTTAAATTGAAAATTAAAATGGATTGTATGTGAGGGTGATTTTGTACATACAGTAAATACATGTCCTTTGCGTTAGTAATTTTATGATAAAATATATGTTTGCGCATGGATTTTTTATTTGTCTCATATACAATGTGTATAGATGGATTTTCATTTCACAATTTAATAACATATTGCCAGCATTTTAGTATGCTCACAATTTTATATCCATAATTTTGTTAAATTGATAAAAAAAATGTAAAAAAATTTAAACCTTTGTACCTTCAATTTAATTATACCCAGTGTTTCAGGCACACATTTCTATTTTTTCTCGAATGCCCATTTTTTAACACTGTTTTGATGGCAGATGTATTTCTTTGCCCTATGCTCGCAGCGTCAAGTAAAGTGTAGCATTTTGTAAACTGTGTCTAATTCTCATCACATCTGTGTCCAATTGTTGTCTACATCGACATTCTTTGCAAGTAGATTTATTTTTCCTGGGCCACCATGTGGATTCAGCTGCCCAGCTTAAGTTGGGATTAGTTGTTGTAAAGTTATTTTGATTAAAGCGTTGTTTTTTAAAACTAATAACTTACAACACATGTTTTGCATAGTCTATAAAATTAAAAAAGGAATATGCACGCCTTGCCTATAAAATTAAAATCTCGTAAACTCTGGCATAAAAGCAAAGCTAACATATGCTAAATTTCCACAATGAATTTCTGACGCTGTAATTAAATATTCTGCATTTATTGTGACTTCTTAAAGCATTGTTTATGGTAATCAAATTCCAGTTTTCTCTCCTAATATGAATAGCAGATCTGCATTAGGTTTTTCACTCTGAAGTGCTTTCCAAATGATAAATAACAAATATTTCAGTTCTGCTTTTTATTGACATCAGCATTAAAGTATTCAGGTGAATTTGCTCTGTGATTGTGCGGGCTCAGACGGCCCACGTGCACTATAATGATCAATGTTAAAAGCCCAGCGGTGTTTGCCGATGGAAACGCAGTGCTTGAAATAAGCAAAGTGAAACAAAAAGCCGTGCAAACAGTCGTGAGTGAAGCGTGTTTGGCTTTTTGATGACACTTCCAGCAACTCTTTGTTCTGAGAGCATCAAAGGCAGCTCAGTTCAGGTTGAATAATAAAGAACATCAAAGATGCTGAATGCTGTCCTTCTTTCTGTTTAAACAATAAATATTTAGCGGCGTGGTAGAATGCCTTGTTTTTAAAAACCCCCCGGCCCCTCCCTTGCCTTTCTTATTCACCTGGTGAAAATCACCTGTTGGATAAGGGGCACTGTCGTGAGACCGGCATGCGTAATGCTTCATAAGCCCTGAGCGCTGGAGTCTAACCCCGCCCCCCCATTGTGCATTTATTTCTTTATCTCTCTTGCACTGCACTTTCTATATGTCAAAGGTTTGACTCACAAGTTTTGGATTATGTAGAGAATAAACTGAGGATGTAAAAGTGTGGTAATATGGCTAGACATGGTAGAAGAAGATAGAAGGAACGACGAGGGAGAAATACTAAAACTTCACCATTATTCATCATGGTTCAGCCATTGTGGGAAGAAAAGGGGAGGGGGAGGTCGAAAAACAGCAAGACCAAACAGCTCAGGTTACTTCATCTCATGAAAAAAGTCCACCATTAAAAATTCATGCATTTTGTTTTACTTTTAACATTTTTGGTGGACAGGCAGAATAAATGTGACATAGTGGTTTGGGCCTGGTCTGATATTAGGTTGTAGTGCCGTAGGTATAACGTTTTCCTAACATACATTGATGTGGCTGGAGGAGAAGTGAACAGCAGAATGTAACAGCTTTCCTGTAGCTCAGTGGTTAGAGCATGGCGTTAGCAACGCCAAGGTCATGGGTTCGATCCCAGGGATTGCACATACTCAGAAACAATGTATAGTATAATGCAATGTAAGTCGCTTTGGATAAAAGCGTCTGCCAAATGTATAAATGTAAATGGTCAACTAAAGAGTAATAGCACCATTTAAAGTATCATAGGAAACATATGCGGCCCCATATGTTCATCTTAGTATTTATTCTAGATGACTGTATGGTAAGAGATGCACTGAGGAAGAGAGGCACTGAGTGGTATCTGTAGTGACCCCAAACACCCTGTCCCCCCATCATTAGGAACTGTCAGTGTGCCTGGAGAGGGAGTGTAGATAAATTTCAGATAGTGATAGTGATCTTCTGAAGATGCTAGGGTTGTCATGCATGACTAGCTTCTGTTCAACAAACTCCCATCTCTGTCATCCCCACTCCCCCCCTCCAGAGGCAACAGCGGCAGCGACCTCAAGCAGGCGCCCCCAGCCCACTCACCCAGGACTTAAATCCTGCCCCCCCTTCCTGCTTACCTTGGCTAAGCCGCTTTGCATGTTGATTGGGGGAGGACTAATCCAGTTTGCAGCTGTCGTAGACCAATGATGAATCACCTTTCCGTCATTCGTCTCTCTCTCTCTCCCCTCTCTCTCTCTCTGAGGGAGGAGGGAAGACCTGGGAGGAGGAAACAGCAGTGAAGGGGTTGAGTCTACAGACAATGTGCCTCTCTGTTCCACTAGCTCCTCTCTTACCATTCTGCGCCAGAATAACAAAAATGTTTTCTCAGACAACGTCTATTGTGTCAAGGATGGCTCTTCACAGTGGAACCGAGCTGAAATAACAAGGAGTGATATTGTTTTTAGGGTCCTGGCAGGTGGAAAAAAGAATAGAGAAAGAGATAGTGAGAGAGATAGAAAAAAGTGATATTTGACACATTTATTATTAAGGCCCATCCAGTTGCAGGTAAGAAGGGAGCTGATTGGCTGCCAGCAGCATCACTCTAGAAGTGTGACTTGTTTAGCCAAGTGCTGCGGTTTTCTAGACAATCAGCTGCACTCAGTGTTGAAATGCTCAGGACATCAGGAGGAAGTGTCTGGAACTTTTTACAAACTTCTGATGTTGTAAAACAATCAAGATAGAGAGACACAGAGAGAGAGAGAGAAAGAAAGAGAGAGAGAGAGAATTAGAGGTGTTAAAAAGGCAGTAATAAAGAGGACCCTCTCGTTTAGGAAAGTGTGCATTTGAAAAATATTGGCTTTGTCAATGCACTAATTTAGAAAGAAAATTACGTATTGGTTCTCTGTCGGAAACGGTCATTCTCTGTGGCATGGATTCTTTTTCACTCTTTTTAACTGCTACCATCTGTAACGGATATTTTATAACCGATCGAGAACGACTCCTAAAAAGAGGTATGATAATCTATGCTGATAAAATGTTCCTTATTTCCTTTTCTTTGTATGTTATAAAAGTCAAATGTTTGTTGATAGCAGGCACACAAGCATTTTTAATTGACTCTGGCAGAATAATGCACAGCGCTTTGTGTTTGTCGCATAATTAGTGCAATAATGTTTATTGGGAGACTGATGTGTGGTTTAGTTTTGCGGCTGAACTCACAACACATATAAACACCCATTACATACATCTGACTACACACACACACACACACACACACACACACACACTGGCCTGACCTTCCATTTGCTATACACAATAAAATCCCGTGAGTGTGCAATGGAGCCAACAGAATAATGTTTTTAGTGGCGTGGCCCTCTGTATATAAACAAAGAAACAATTAAGATGCGTGCCAGAGCAAACAGCATACTTCAGTGAACTCTTCATTCACTCTCATTGAGGTTTAGGGCCCTCAGAATCACACAGCTCGCCGGTTACTGCTTCAAATCAGCGGTCGCCGGGGGAAACGATTGTATGAAAATTGTAGTGCGCGCTGTGGGGCCAGTCATGGTTAATTTTTAATGCTTGAAATGAGAAAGTAAATCTATCATCAGATGTCTCATTAATTGTTAAATTGTGTCAAATGTCATTTCATGTGTCTCAGGGGAATGTCCTTGTTAAGTGAGTTGTTCTCTGGAGAACTGCTGGAATGCTCTTGTTTAATGTAGTTTAGATTTTTTAAATTAATAGTCATGTATATTTATATATATATTTGTCAGAGTATATTTGTAAATGCTTTCTTGTTTTTATATTGTTCTGTGGATTTATGTTGTTTCTTATTATTATAAATAATAAGTTAGTAAGCAGTAGGTAATATTGTAGCATTTAGTAAATGTGTATTTTAATATTGTTACTTTATTAATATAATTGTGAACATAAATACAGTGGATTCTAAAGTTTCTGAGACCACATTAAAAATCTGGGATTTCAATTTTTTCCAGTCAGTAAATAAACAGTTTAAGAATTTTTAAACATTTAACAGAGTGAAAGATGTTGAAAAATATTTAAGGTTCTGCATTATTTTAAGGTCACTAATCAAATAAAGCATATTTGTAGCATTGTCCTGTTCACTTCAAAGTTTTTCTTGTTTTCATTGAATCACACAAGATGTTCTTTGGAATATTCTCAGATCATGCTGGAATAACACGGATGATCAGGTTTTGTACAAACCTGTGGAGTTCATGCCAGCTGCAAGATATATCAAATACTAAGAAAAATTCATATTCATGTGATTTGTTTTCACTCAAATTATAATGCTAATACAATTTGTAATATATTTATATACAAATACAATATTTGTAACAATTTGTAACTATAAAATGCTGAATAATTGAAAGTTCGTACATTTCAGACATTCGTGCCCCACATATATAAGAACTATTGTTAAACACAATATCATTATTAATGTTGAAATGATGAAATGTACACAATGTACATGTTTGTTTCTCTTGTGTAAGAGTGTGTGTCTCAGTGCTAATATCTGTGTGTCCTCTCAGGTCTATGGAAATGCAGGATCTAGCTAGTCCACACAGCCGAGTAAGTGGAAGCAGTGAGTCCCCAAACGGTCCCAACATTGACAACTCACATATAAATAACAATTCCATGACACCAAATGGCACTGAAGGTACGTCTCTCCTGCCTCCCCCGGCCCATTTACTCACATTACTGTGGATTTATAAGTGCTATAGCACACAGTTTTACCCTCCAATGGAGCTTTTTAACCTGCACATTCACATTTGTGTGCTGTTAACTCACAACATTAAGACATCTATAAATTGTGTCACATGGATACGTAATATGCTTTCTGTGTCTGGGGGTAGTTTTTGTACATTTTGACTAATGCAATTTATTCCTTAAAAATATTTCCTTAAATTAATATTAAAAATATGAATTGAAAGTATATGTTAACCTGCTTTGCAAATAAGCTACTTAGATTGTTCTTCTCTTACCTTAATCACTATTATATTTTATGAAAAAAGATCATTGTATTATATAAAAAAACCTCTTAAATGGATTCACTAGTGCACTCAAGCACTAAATAAACACATTAGTACTGTATGTGTAAACTCTATAAACAACATACCCTTCCCTATTTTCATGGCTCTTGTTACAGCCCATAAGAATGTAATCAGTTTTGAAGTAGTTTATATAATGTAATCTTGACTGTAGTTTTCTTCCATTTCTCCAGTGATAAGCCCAACCTGTGACAGTGCAGATTGTCATGTGTCATATCCCATTCTGTCTTCCTATAGGTGATAACATCACTATGCTTACCACAGCTGACTGGTTGTTAAGTTCTAGTTCACAGTCCGCTGCAGGTTTGTGCAGTTCTGGTTTGTGCAATGAAAGGACAATACTTGGATGTTGATGTAAAATAACACACTTTTTAAACACTCATTTTACTCTAAGGCAAACCAGTTGTGTTTCACAATTGTGAAAATCCATTTTATTCCACTCAACTATTGTGCCTTTCATTAGGATTGCTGTTTGGCATTTTGTGTTGTGTTCTGTTGAATCTGTTGAAAGCATGGTTTGAGACTTTTGCCTTTGATTCCGCACTGTCAATGAATGGTGAAGCTGTGGGCGCGCGTAATGTGCGTTTTATTTGATGTTCCGCGGGACGGTTTTATGGTTATGTGTGGTATGCGATAAGACTCGACTGCTCCAGTTTCTGCATGCTCCCTGCCACTATTTTCCCCAATCCCTTCAAAAAAGTGGGGGTGGGGGGGGGTTGGTGTGTATTCAAACCGCTCCCTATCGACATATGTTCCTTTGAGAGACGACCATAGCAGCAACATGTTCAACATGACAAGCTGATGGCTACCTCAACCATGAGGGATTTCAATGGGCATGACTGTATACCCACATAGTGAATTTTGTTTTCATAAAAGTAAACCTCCACTCCCCGCCCCCTCCTGAGACAGAGATGGATTCATTTCAAAGATCCGGGCCTGTCTGAACGCTGTGAAATTGTCTCCTGGTTGCCCTCATTGTAGTGCGGAGCGGTCGGGTCAAACGCATTTTATACAGCGTGCATTGCCTTGAAATATCAATTATATTGCACGTCCATGCATTCCACAGCTTATTCATGCCTTTAAATTCCACCTTTTTTGCCTGTTTTTTCCTTGATGCAACATAAAACCCTTCCGGTAAGAATCAAGTGACTAATAGTATGATAATCTGTAGAATAGAATGATTTGCCGTAAGCCAATAGGTGAATTGTATTCTGGGAAAGGGCAAAAAAACTATATATATATAAAGTCAGTATGTATGTATATATAAAGTCATTTCTACACATTTGTTTCACTCTCAGTTTGCTTTTTACAACATGTCAGTCTCGTTCAGCAGCAACACAGAAAGGTTTATGCATTTAAATAAGAGCATTCAGTGTGTGGCCATTGTACTTAAATCAACAAAAGAGTTTGTGTGTTTTGGAGGGGAAGTGTCCTCCTTTTATTTGTACAGCAGATTAGCATTTAATTGTTGGCCTGTCCTGTGGGCTGGCCAGGACTGAGCTGTGGAAACCCAAAAGCTCCATTATCTCAATAGCAACTCCACTTCATTACACCCCCTTTACAAAACCCAACCACCTAATGAATGCTGTGATCCCAGCCAATGAAACCTCCTGGATGAGCTCTTTACAGTTTTCTGCCACGTTTTACATTTGCACATTACCTGAGATTACGTCAACTGACGTTATGAGTACAGAGATGGTTTTCAGAGCAAGAATTTGCCTGTGTGATTATTGAGCAGGATAACAGGGTCGTCGATGCCGCGTCACAAACGTTCTGGTTTCCTTCTGTTTGCAGTTAAAACAGAGCCAATGAGCAGCAGTGAAATCACCACCTCTGTAGACGGCTCTCTGGACGGCTTCTCAGGATCAGGTACGACACACACACACACACACAGAGTAGTGTGAGATTATCTCACAGATGAGGTACTGATAAGTAGAAACCCAGAAACTATCCCTGTGGCTAAGAGAAATTATGGAATGCTTTCAGAACCACAAACCTTCTGGACCTTAGACCACATTCATGCATGTGTGGTTGAGTAATACTGTGTTAATGTGGGTTCATCTTGCCATCAGAAAAATTGCAGTATATAAACTAGCAGTATATATGGAGAGACGTGTGGAGTGTAAATTTACTGAAATTAAATGCCGTTTTGTACTCAGTGTCCTGAAAAGAAAAACACAAGCGAAATTTTGGGGGCCACAAAAATAGCTCGCTTGCATCGTGGTAAAAACGTTATACCCTCAATGGTATATTTCCAACTGAACGCATACAAATTTAGGTAGATCTCCTTCATGTTATAGGCTGCTCACATTACTTACTAAGCAAATGCCGGCGAATGAGAGATTTCTTTGTGGAATATTACATTCCTGCTAATTTGTCTTATTTCCCTACCTATTTGACTAAGTACTTGATACCTTTATGTTAGACCTATATAAATCATGGCCAGGGCTTCTATCTCTGACAATAAGAATGAAATGTAGTCATTTGAGACTGTTTAATTCTCGTGGGATGCCACCGTGCAGAGGTTTAGTGTTTGTCCAGACCAGGTGCTGAAGTGTGGGGAAAAGCTCCCGGTTTCAGGGTGTTGAGAATACGGTTACATACCGCAAAAGCTGCTTAACTAACTCTTACTTTACACGTCACAGCCAATTACACACACAAAGCGTAACCGTCATAATATTCGTAATGCATTGTAATATCTCCCCCTCAAGAGAGACATCTGCACCACACAATGCTAATGTTTATATTTACCAATAAAAAAGCTGCACTGGCCTGTGTATACTAATACTAATAATTTATTATTGTTATTATTATTATTATTATTATATTTAAATGTTTTTTCTGTTATTTAAAAAAGTACTTTTATAGGCGCCACAATTTATTTTAGCTTAGGAGTTTCCTATGAGGACTTTAGGCCTGCATTCAGCGGTACATCAAAAGATCTCATGTTGCTTTCTAGTGTTTTTGTAATTTAATTTGAATGGTCCTCCATGCCGTCATTAAGGACTGGGAACCGTGGGGCCGATTAATGAAGGATGCTTGTGTGTAGCACTTACCTGTAATCAGGCCTACTGATTGGCCATTCAACAGGGCACTTCAAGCCCTCCACTGACTAGTGCTATATATCATTCCCTGCTGTGTGTGTGAGTGTGGCCCTAATAGTCACTACATTATGGGGACCAAATATCCACACAAGTATAGTAATACCAGTAAAACCTGAACTGTTTTTGATCCCAGTGACTAAACAAACTTATAAATCATACAAAATGATCAATTGCGAACATCTGATAACATATACAGTTTGTACAGTATAAAAACCATTATGTCTATGGAATGTGCCTTTAAACATTGGAAACTCAAGGTGTGTGTGTGTGTGTGTGTGTGGACACTTGGTCCTTCCATTCTGTGTTAGTTTTTATGTATACAGTCAGCAGAAAAGCCGAACATATTGCCTGATTATTTTCCTTCGTTATTACTCTTCATTTCTCAACCTAAAATAAGGTTAGCGAAATAAATAGTGTAATGCAATGTAATTACAGTTTCCTTGGATTCCAGAAGTTTTGTTGGCAAAAAATAATATTTACCTTATTTTTTAATGTTTGAATATGTGCTTGACTCTTTTCTTTCTGACTCTCCGCAGCTATTGGAAGCAGTGGCTTCAGCCCAAGACAAACTCACCAGTTCTCTCCCCAGATTTACCCTTCCAAGTAAGGCTTCTTTTATTTTTCTTTAAAAAATAAGCAGCATCCAACTTCATTTGGGCCTTTAATTAGATCCTTCTGCCAGATCTTGGACTCTGTGGCCGCTTTGTTTTCATTGATGTCTGCAGCTTGCGTACTCCAAAATCTGTTGTAATTATTATCTTGCAGCAATTTCCCCCGTGATTTATTTTTCTTTCTCAATGTATATCAGCTGCTTAATGGCTGCATTTTTCTCCGTTTCACAGCTTTGCCAAATATTTATGATTAAGTAGCAGAAAACCAGAGAATGTCGGTGAGCAAATGTTACGATATGTGCTTTTGAGTTAAAATACATCTTTTTGTGCTCTTTCTTTTGCACTCAAATAGCAGACCTTATCCTCACATTCTTCCAACTCCTTCCGCCCAAAATATGGCCGCGTACGGACAGACGCAATACACCACAGGAATGCAGCAAGCTGCAGCCTATGGCACGTACCCTCAGCCGGGACAGCCCTATGGAATTCCAGCCTATGGTAACTGCAGAAAGAAAAATGCCATTTCAGTTTGTCTTCTGCGCTTTGCAGCTCTGTAATCCAGGGTTTCATTTGCTCTTCACTCAAGCAGATCAGCTCTCACAAACATTTGCCATGTTAATCATAGTTACCACCAAAATACCACAGTTTTCAAATTTGTTGTTTGCATCATAAAATCATAGGGAATTAATATGAGATGTCTTTCAACAAGTGTAAAAGCTTTAGAAAATCTTTGTTTTGATGACATTGGTAGCTTGGTAGCTAATAACAGGATTTATACGAGAATGTGAATGGTTTATTTGTAGGAACAATTTTAGTTACGCTGGTAGCTTTTCGCAAGGCCGTTATCGAATGCTCCTTAGCCATTTTTATTTATTTCATTGAAACAGGAACATTATGTTTACATTAAACAATTTCAGCATTTATTCTGTTTGAAACTTAGAAATTTGAAGTCTTTGCTAACAATAGTTAATTACACTGAGATTAGAAAAACATGCAACTCTTTAACTTCACTTAAATTTGAATAAGTTTATTTTTTTGATCCACAAAGTTGCATTTCATTTCAATTGAAATGTTTAAAAGAAGTCATTCACACTTGTCCAACTTACACTGTTAATGTTCTTTGTTTGTCTAAGGAATTGAGCGTTCTAAAACCTTTGCGAAAATATGCGCACAGATAATGTTGTTTAGGTGAAATAGTCTTAGATGAGTTTCAGAGAGTTAACGTGTTTGTTTGAGTGGAAGCAAACTGCAAACCTGCATTGGGCCTGATTCAATCTAATCAAACAGGTTTATTTTAACTGACCAACAAATTCTTGGAAATGTGTGCTGAATTTGGCGGTAACTTTGCACAGTACTTTAATGTAAGGTTTGCATCAGTGCCTGAGGTGGCCCGGTACACACTGATACGATACAGTGTCTATTCTGTGTTATTCTGTTTACAGTACCAAGAATTATTATTGCATACCGGCAGCTCTCATAAACCGCCAGTACTCCCTTTGTCTCTACTTAACAAGGCTATCTTTTTGCTCTCACTAAACAAAGACTGTCAGTCTCTCTGTGTTTTGACCATGAGAATTAAATTTGCTGGCATAATACCCATATACATTTACTGTAGATTTGATACGACCAGCTGACTGACACAATTGCTTGATTTTTACCCCACATTTAGGGGTTGTAGTAGATGCAAAAAAAAAATTACCTTTAAAAGATTCAATGTCACAAACAGATCACAGATTTTTTTAATGTTTATTTTTTATATGTTTTTAGTTAATGTAGTTAATTAAATTACTTTGTGCCAAATTATTCAGTGTTGCTTTTTATTCGTTTTCTCTATGAAGAAAATAAACTGAATTATATGTAAACAAAATCATTTATGAATTAAGTAAATGTGTTTACTACAAAAGATGTTACCTTATTTAAATAAAATATATGATTAATAATTAGATATATAAGGCAAGTACCAGCGCTAAGTTCTTTCCGCTTCATGCACTGGTTACTGTTATACGGTACCTCTACCGTAGCTTGAATCACGGCCCAATGAAAACTGCCAGCATCTTTATTCTTTCTTGACGTGGAGGAAGTAACACTGAGGACTGTGTATCATGTGGCTCTGGTGTCACTAACTGATTTAGGTCCATTGTGGGCAGGCATCAAGACGGAGAGTGGACTGACCCAGGCTCAGTCTCCAGGCCAGAGTGGCTTCCTCAGCTACAGCTCCAGTTTCTCCACACCTCAGACGGGACAAGCGCCCTACAGTTACCAGATGCAAGGTCAGGATCTCCCCTCTTTTTCTTTTCTGGTCTTTCTGGCGGAGTGGCAAAATAAAGCCATGATTCCGCTCTGCCTCCCTTCAAAAGAGGACACAATTAATGGCAGACGCAGGCCAAATCATAACATCCCCGAGCAGATGGTTGTATTGAGTTGTTGTTAGACACAGTCTTTTTTGCATTAGGCCTTGAGAGAAAAAGGACAGATGGAAAAAATAGCTGGCTTTTTCCTGCTTTTAAGACCAACCATGTTTTGGCTTTGTGCTCGGCCATGTATGTTCTTAAGTTTGTTTGCTTAAGAGGGAACACCCGGGACTCATGTCTTTGAGGTCAGTGGATGGAAGTCACTTGTACAGGGAATTTAAAACGCACCAGGCGAACTGTCTGCCACCCAGCGTTTTTAAGGGACATTGCCTATATTTCTCCCTCTCTTTTTCTCTCGTCCCTACTGTGTTTTCCTTCGTGTTTTCAACAGTTACTGCTGTCTTGAGCTCTCTAATCTCCAAATAATGTGTGACAGTAGAAACATCTCCACGTTTTTGAAAGCTCTCCAAAGCATCTCACAATAAATAATGTGACATATGCGGTCAGTGGAAGCTTCTGTTCCATGGGCCATAAGTAACAACTGCTGCTGATGATCACGCTTCAACACCAGGCCTGTAAATGTTCCTCCAATTCAGCCTTAGCAGTCTTGAGACCTGTCTGCACCAAGTCAGATGAGACAACAGGTCATTTTTTACAACAGGCAGCCAATTTTTTGCACCAAATCTATCCACAGTCTAATACTGAATTTTCTTCAATTCTGGGAAATTTAAGCAGATATATCCTGATTTTTTTTTTTTGCATGGATATTTTCAGCCTGTATAGATGCATTGTTTCCTTTAAAATCTTGTTATGAATGTCTTGTTTTGCATTTTCATGCTAAATATTTAGTGTGAACGCTCCTTAAAGGAACGGCTTAGTAATGTAGGTTTAAACTTACACACTTTAAAGAATCTTTTACAAAGCTCTTTTCCATAATACATTCCATACTGTATACGACAGTTCATAGTAACGTTTGCTAAGCTCCAAAAAGAACTAAGAAATCAACCATAAAGCACAGTGTATGTAATACATATGATTCATGCACTATAATTCCATAATTTTTGAAGTCATATGATAGCTTTGTGTGTGGAACAAACCAAAATGGAAGTCATTATTCACTGATAATCTTCCCCTCTGCCAACATTCTGAAATGTCATTCGCGTTTAGATTCAGAAATGACGTGCTATTGCATTCCGCCACATTTGATGACGTTGCTGCCATTCATATACTGCGTGTGGATAAGATAAGTTGCAGGAAACATTTTCAAATAAAAATGATGAAAATTTGGGTGTAATTTTTTGAATATTAATAATATAAACGTATTTGCATTTATGTATATGCTTTTATCTAAAGTGCATTAAAGGTATATGTTATTGTATAAATTTTTTATCAGTATGTATATTTTCTGGGATTCAAACTCAAAACCTTTACGGTGCTCCACCAGTTAAACTACAGGAAGACACAGTGCATCATTTATGTGAACTTTTAGAGTTTTTGGCACTTCATGAAAAGTCTCTATGAACTATTGTTGTATAAAAAGAGCTGTGTTAAGATTCTTCAAAAATTCCCATATGTTCCACTGAGCAGAACAACAGCGTACAGTATCTTTTTATTATTTTTGCACTGTTCCTTTAAGAGCATTTCATGGTGTCTTCCCACCACCTTTTGCTTTAAGTACAGATCATCCTCAGAGGCTGAGGTGCCTTCAGTCTGCCATACGTAGCCCACACAGCAATAAACACATTAGCCACTAACTGCAACAGCAGATGACAGATGACCATTAACCAGGCCAGGCTGTCCTATTGGCTTCCTCCTGATGCCTGATCGATTGGGCAGGTCTGGGCTCACAGGAAGAGACTGAACACAGTAGCCAAGCCTGGACCACCCCACTCTATATGATACCAACTGCTGTCTGTCTTATTAGCCCAGCAGAGTTGGCCTGCACCCAGCTGTCAGATGGAATACAATTAAAGTAATTTTTTAACCCAGCTCTTTCATGTCTAATGGAACGGAGCTGGGTTTCTCAGGTCAAGGTCCAGAAGTGTAACACAGAAGGACCTTCCTGGCTTAAAATGGTGAGGGGGTGTTGCGCAAGGGGCTAGTTGTCACACTTTTTACACCAGTGAATACATGTCATTTTTGAAAGCCAATTAAAGTTTGAAGTTCTTCCCACAATAAAGCTTTAAATAGCAATTTAACTGGCTTAAATAAAACATTATGAAACACAAAAGAAAAAGTAATGTACAAAATTACCAAAGCATTGTTTTGGCTATCAAATGTTGTAATTTAATAAATGGTTTTCTTTTTGATCTTCTTTTATTAGTTGACTCTTGCCTTAATGGTTGCCATGTGCCAGTTGTGCTAAAATATGATGGATTTTAACTGGAAATATACCAATATAGAGACACATTTGAATTAACAGACTTTTTACTCTAAACCTTATAGGTTCTCAGAAGCCCTTATGATAACTTATCCATGTGACAACTAACCTCGATCTCCCTATCACAAAATAGAGAGAAATTATTAAACATTTTATTGGCACCTGACTAGAAATATCAATCCACTATTCTGTAATTATTTCAGTTAGTGGAGATATCAACAAATTGTAGCCCTTGACTGAATTTCACACAGTACATCCAAGTATAAATTGGGAATTAATATTAGATTTTCACACCTGTTTGAGCTTTCCTTACTTTTGCCATAAGCTTAATAGCTATGCATTATAAACAGAGCAACGGAGAGAGCTGCTTCCTTGACTGATTTTCTCTCATAGTAGATGATAATTACAGCAACAATTGGGCCTCCCTCCATTCGGCACACAGTGTGAGAGAAGCAGCAGACTGCTTTTTAAAAAGCCCATCTGGACTTGATCGCTTACTCCCTAGAGAGGCCTACAAAACTTCTGCTACAAATATTGTGCACTGATGATAGACATAGCCCATGGCAAGAGGACTGATCAAGCAAAGCAAATGGACTCCCAATTGAAGAGGCCATAAGGAGAGCCAGTGTCTCGTCTTGACTGAACTAACTGGAGCAAGACAGGGTGGATGGGGGGAGGAATGGGTTTTTTTTGCCCCTGGGAAAAACCAGGCCTCTCCCCAGCATGGAGTCATTCTTTTGGGACTGGAGGGGGTCTTGCTTGACTTTTATGTGGCTCCGTACTCTCTCTGGAGTCAACTGCTATACCATAAGTCTTGGCTTTTATGACTTTTTGAACTGTGGATTTAGCTAATTTGTTGTGCAACAGGAGTTTGATGCCTCTCACTTTATGTGAGATGTGAGGAGAGGAAAACCAACAGCTTTTGAAGCACCTCCTGCTTGTGCTTTAAAAAAAGAAGAAAGAAGAAAGAAAAATTGAACAGAACAAAAGAAGGCAAAAAGGAAAAAATAAACAAATGAACACGCAAACAGCTGGTAGGACCAGACAGTAGAGAACATTTTCCTGATGACCAAAAGATAAAGGTTTTGTGGACATTTTGTGGGTGTTTCAGCTTCAGAATGCTTCTGTTCATTAGCTTAAAGTCTGTTAACATTAGCAAAAGAACATTTCTGGGTAAATACTTTACAGTATATGTAGACGTTTTGGGGTTAAAAAACCTCTGTACCTTTCATGTTCCTTCAGGCTGTCTTATCCCCTATAACTCACGTCACGTATGTCATTAAGTCATTAGATGCTATCTGTCCATAAAGAGATTTAATTACACAGAAGGTGCTTCTTTGAACAGCTTGAAAAGCAGACAAAAATGCATATTCATTGAGGTCAGGTAAAAAAAAGACCACCCCGTCCTTGCTATGCCCCCTATTGAGAGGATTAAACACAAGAGTACCACTGTGTCTGTTATTGTAAAGGTAGCAGTGGATAAAATAATAGACCCAGCCCCTTTCCCTTGCCTTCAGCCAAGATCCAACCACTGATATAGAGAGAAGATAAAGCCACTGTCAAATCCCACCCACCGAACACACACAAATATATACACAACCCCTCATGCCTCTATAATACCTGCATGTCTTTGTTTTTACACCATTTTACTGTTTTATGCTTGTACAAAAGTCTTTTTGTAGGAAAGTCTTAATGTCTGTCACATCTGATTAGATTTTATTTTGCATTGTGTGCTCCTGCATCTGCAGATAACTCACCATTTGTCTTTTGCACTCGTAGGAGGCAGTTTTACAACAACATCAGGGCTTTATGCTGGAAGCAATTCCCTCACAAATTCAACTGGATTCAACAGTACACAACAGGTAGCTATTATTGAGTTTTTCATCTCTGACTGTGGTCCATTGTGCATGTTGAAATTGTATTTCCTCTGTGTCCACCATAGCCCGTCGCTCTTTGGCACACGCATACAGTGTTTTCTCCAGCCTTCTGGAAGCCTTTATAGAACATGTGTACACATGCATATTACTCCGATGATATGAATCACTTTAAATGTTACGATCAGTGTACGTGAGGATTGCCTCTTGCTCTTTGCGTGTATGAATTATGCCACAAGCAAGGAAAAAAGTGAAGACAGATCCCTGTCCAGATGTAGCACACGGGAGACATATGTTTGCGTTTACGTTTTGGAATCTGCGCTGTGAAGTAGCAGGGTTGCTGCACAGATAGCTAAGGTTACTTCCTTGATGTCTTTTTGCAGGACTACCCCTCCTACCCCGCTTTCGGACAGAGTCAGTATGCACAGTATTACAACAGCAGCCCCTACACCTCTCCCTACATGACCAGTAACAACACCAGTCCTACCACACCTTCCACCACTGCTACCTACACCTTACAGGAGCCTCCTTCAGGGATCACCAGCCAGGCCATTTCAGAGCAACCTGCAGGTAAGAGGGTTCAACGAAATTCATCTGGGGCGGTCCTAAAACAACACGATTGCTGTTCTGAGATGTGATTGGCTAGTTTTGTGTTTGAGATGATGTATTGGTCAACTGATGATTACAGCTGTGCTGATATTTAGTAACCCACTTTAAATGTGAGTGTGATACAATTAAACGTACTAGTGCTGTTATACTAAATATCGGAACACTTGGAATGCCATTTGGCCAATCAAATTAGAGGACCGGAACTCTCTGCAATTTTAATGATACATACTATTATTTCCAATAGTGATAAATCTTAAGCCTTCCTTGCTTTGGCCTTGTTGTGTAATTAAGCATTAACATTATAGTGCACAACACCCCCATTGCCATTACTATAGCCTAAAAGGTATCTGGAGTATAAACTGATCAGATAAACAGCATATCGGAGCTTGTGGGCAGCAGCTGTTGCCATGGATGAGGTAAATGGATCCAGCCACAATGTTCAGTTGCCTTTTTTATTTTCCTCGTTTGATACACTTTTCCCTTCTTTTCCTGCAGGAGAATACAGTACAATCCACAGTCCATCAACCCCCATTAAAGATTCAGATTCGGATCGATTGCGTCGGGCCTCAGATGGAAAGTCACGTGGCCGGGGGAGAAGGAACAATAACCCCTCCCCTCCTCCTGATTCTGACCTTGAGGTATTGGAACTCTGCCGCTCGTTCAATTTATCATACAAGCTGGAAGAGAAGAGTTAGAGTAACTTATTACCATGAAACTTTGGATTGTGTAGTAGACTGTTTGTTCACCACTTCAGCCAAAAAATTATTAATTTACCAGTAAAAATGCTTCTGTTTTTGCTTCGTCCCAGTTTTACAAATTATAGTGGCAGCATAGTTGATATGAAAGTTTTGCATGAATTTAGGGGTTTCTGAGTATTTGATATGTCCTCTGTTTGCTTTAATTACAGCATACACTTTAGCAAGTTACATAGCGAAATATGATAATGCATATTATCCCATCATCTTTTGAAAATCTTCAAAAAAACCTTCTTGCAAGCTTCTATGCAAGAAAAGAAATCACACAATCACTTCCATTTGCTTAGTTGGCTAGAAATAGTGCAGCATTTTTAATATTTTTAAATTTCACATGATAACTTTTTGTTTTTTTATTTTGAAACTTTTTTTAAATCCAAGATCTTTAATGTGGATATTTTTATGTCACTTTTTAAAAAAGTGTGAGATTGGATTGAAAAGATGTTTGTAACCAGCAAAAGAGTTCGTCTTTCATAACTCATGTTACGTATTTAAATTCTTTGTTCTAAGCAGAAAATTTTTAGTGGTCTACATTAGTTTACCATGTTTAAGAAGTACAGAGTTTGGACCTGGTCTTTTCATTTACACAATGTGAATCTCAGGAAGATTCTGCCCCCCATTAGCAAGCTGACATCATAGCATGTTAACAAATCTAGTTAATTAGTTTGTTGGTATTGATTGTGTTAATGCATTGGGGGAAGGAGATAGATGGTCACTGGTGGCTTGGTTGTGGGGTGGTATGGTGAATATCTACAGATCCCAGGGCACATGAATCTATTCACCCTTCCTATTGACAGTCAGATCATCTTGCATGCTGAGTGAGCCATTGATTTTGCTCTTTCTTTTCTCAGCGCGTGTTCATTTGGGATTTGGATGAAACAATCATCGTTTTCCATTCCTTGCTCACAGGATCCTACGCCAATAGATTCGGAAGGGTGAGTGATGTATTTGAACAGCAGACATAGGCAAATATTACAACAGAGTTTAAAACAACACACAGAAAGAGGGACTGTTTGGGTACACGGTTCAGCTTCAAGGAACTCAGAGATCGGGTAATTGTTTCTTTTTTTTATAAGTTCGACGAGGCCTCGCAGGCATTCGGCTCAGCCCGCAGCTGTCCGAGTTATGTGGCTGATGCAGGCATGGATTACAGACCAGTTGCACAGAATGTCCATTGACACTTCCTAAGGGTTTTAAGTATTGCAGAAATCCTTCACTGTTAGTTTAATTAAGTGTTTGCTTTAATTGCCTTTTAAGCCGGTTATAGAATAGCAAGAACAGACCACAATATGATAGTTTAATAGAAAAAAAATGTATTATAGAGACTTAATTTTAGAGTATACGAATTATAACAGTTATGTTTATAAAATAGTAGTTTATAATATAATATGGTTCACATTATGGAACATGGGCTTATTAGGGCATACTACTAAAATTTAGCAGGATCCTTAGGGCTATGAATATGAAATGAGAGCTGGTTTACTTATGCGCTCATAGTATTTGTTTTATATAAACTATCCTAGCCTATATTTGAACTTTAATAACAAACAATTTGGGAAATACAGCAGTCTCCAATTCTCAAGCTTTGTCTATGATCTCATAGTTTTATTTGTCTTGGGTGACTGCTCTCTGAATTCACCAGATTATAATTTCACACACAAAAAACACATTTTATGCAGTTGTAATCTGAATTCAATATGCATGTGTTGTTGGATTCACTTTGTGTCTGAAGAATGTAGAAAGCTGTTTCCTAGTTTGGGGAGAATAAGTCACAGAGCTGGCATTTTTTGGCTCTTGAAGGGTTTTCTTTGTGGTGAGTATAGATGACAGCAGTGCTCGTATGTCAGTGGAACGGGGCCCAGCGGCTGGTTTGTTCTCTTTGTTCCTCAGACAGGGTGTTTGATGGGGGTGTTGTTTTGTTTTAAGGGTGAGGGAGCTTTGGCCCTCGACCCTGCACTGTTTATTTACTTTATCTCGGCTGAGCATGCTGGGTAAAGAAGCGAAACTCTGAGAGTGCCTCTGAGATGTGTTGGCGTCCACACTCTCTTTCTTTCTTTCTTTCTTTCTCTCTCACACACACACACAAACACACACATACACGTCATCTCAGTCATCACTGCGCCCCTCTAATTTTAAGGACCTTTTCCCTAATCTTCGTTTATAATGTGACAGCAATTTGACACCCCATCTTTCTTTCTTTCTTTCTTTTCCCTGCTTGCTTTCTCTCTATCTTCCTCTCGCTCATAATCTGATTACAAATTGCCCTCCTACCAGCTTATCTAATTTTTCTGCTACATCACAAACCACATAATGCTCTCTTAAACCATATCAACACAATCATCTCAACCTCCCTTACATTAAAAGCCAAGGTGCTTTGTATTTCTCAGATATGAGCTTTACACAACATAAACAGAAAGCAAAACTTATCCAAAACGTATTTCTTATAGACAGGCTGTTGAGGAAGAGCTCTATAAATAGAGCTAAGTTGGAAGGCTCACCGCTGTGGTTATCAGTTATCCTAATTGGCATCAGAGCAGCTCACTCTCATAAAGCTGATATCTCAGGCCAGCTGTGGAGCCATCAGTCTGGAGGGGAGGGCTGCGGGGTGAGGGGGATTTTGGAGGGGAGGACTTGGCGCCCTTTGTTGTAGCACTGATGGGCGGGGACAGGTGGTGGCAGCAGCAGAAGACCCCCTGGCACTCCGGCCTGCTTGTATTCTTAACTCTCTTGTTGAATGATTGTTTAGAATTAATTGGAGAGGATTCACAGGGCCAGAGAAGTGCACTTTGCATACCTCTCACCACCAAACCTGCTTTTATTAACTGTCAGATATATACACAGGTGTTTATATTAAATTGTCTGAATGGCAGGCTCAAAATAGACAGGAGGGAAGGCATATTCAAACAAAAGTTGTTTGCTTTTCGATATATTACCCCCCCATAGAAAGTGCTGTACAAAAAAATTTAATTTGAAAAAAATTTAATCTGAATTCTATATACCATATAAAGTCTATATACCACTATATACCACCCATTAAAGTTATACTTTCACTTAAACATTCTTATAAGTTCTGAAATTACATATTCAGCAAAAATCTTGATCGAAAATCAAAAAAGTAACATGTTCATTAACATATAGCATGAGAACGAATTCAATAGAAACTATTGTGAGGACAAAGTGATGACAATGATTATTTTAAATATTATTTATTTTTTAATCTGGTAAACACAGATTGAAATCAAGTACATATTTGTGTAGCATCAACAATATAATAATTGATATACTGTAGTTGCTATAAAGGAGAACAATTTCTTAATAAACCATCACGAGTGACTTTGATGACTCTGTTCTACTTGTGTGGTTTCCCCTCCGGCTGTCCGCAGTTAAAACGTTCATTGTGAGTGTGGCATGTAATCAGTTAAAAGCTCAGCCGTTTCTTCAGGTGGCTTTGGCCTTTAATCCCTGCAGCAGAGCTTTCTGACTCAGCACGGCCGTGCAGACACTGAAATAAATCCCCTCCTTCATTTCATCTCTGCTGTCCTCTCACACTCCCTCTATCCTCTTAATGAAGGACAAGAGAGAAGCCACCGTTAAGAGAAATAAGCCTGTGTGGAATGAAGATTATAGACGATGATTTTAACATGAAGGCTTATGCATGAATGCTTATTTAAAGGTCCTGTAGCTGCCTCTAGACTGCACTACAATATTTACATATTGACACTGAATGCCGTGACTCAGACAAATGTTTAAACCCTTATAAATGTAGTAAAGTGCTATTTAAATCGTTACAACGTGCAGATGTATGCGCAGGCTTATTTTGCGATGAGGCAAACACACCGATTCGTTGCAATACAGAGAACGTTCACCTCCATTTTCGTATCAGCTCTAACGCAACTCTGACATCATTATTACTGCCAGTATTGCATTACCGTGGAAACAGAATACAATTTAAAAAAAGAGTCCATTATGTTTTAAGTGAGTAATCCATTTTGATTACTGCCAATGCACAGGTTTATACATTACTTGGTAAAGCTCTTTTGCGGAAGAAAAATGTGCATCTTCCTGATTTATTAAATTCCCAACTTGAACCTTTTACAAGTAGTTGGAAAAATACTTTATCTGATGTGAGATCAGATTGTGTAGGGGGCTGGAGTGAGATGCATCAATAATAATGTTTAGAAAGATCTGAGGTGTGTGGACGGTGATGTATTTATGATGACGCTTTGAACTCAAAATCCTTTCAGAGCATCTAATCACCAGTTTTTAATGCCTACAGAGTGTCAAAATTAAGCCCAGCCTCGTTTTACAGACTATTTTTAAATTACTTATATTGAAGCCATGGAAGTTTGGGATGGGTTGATTTATGTTTTATTCCAATGTATATTTTATATCCTGTTATTATCTGTACCATGTTGTTAATAGCCATTTAGCTTTAATTAAAGCCACTGACTTTGTAAAAAGTCTAGACAAGGATTTATAGATTCTGGTTAGGTCTAGGTGGAATATGTGGAATGTTTTGCATTTTCTGCTGTGGTTTTGATTGAATAGTTTGTAATGGCTAGAATGTAGAGCCAAAATCTTTATGAAACTAGTATATCTAGTAATATCTAGTCATTAAGCTTCCCTATATATTCTTTATTCTTATGTAGGACAGAAAATTCACCGTTGGGTATGTTTCATTATTTCTTTAGGATCCACCAACGTCTGTGTCATTAGGACTGAGAATGGAGGAGATGATCTTCAACTTGGCCGACACGCATTTCTTCTTCAACGACTTGGAAGTAAGTCCAGCATGTTTTGTCACTTCGGGGGTTTCCTGTTTTCTAGCTTACTGTAGCTGATATCACCTCCGTGGAGCCTGCCGCAAGACTTTCTAATACTGCGATTATTTCTCCAGCCTGTTTTCTTGGCGGCAATATTTAAAACCCAGTCCCAACCCAAGATGTTGATAAGTCACAACAGAGTGTATACGTTACATTACAAGCAAAGTAGAAGTCCATTCGTTTAAGTTTAAGCCATAGCATCAGCAACCATTTAACAGCGGGGTGCCTATTTCTCGCTAACGTCCCTCAGTGGTGAAGTATTACCTCCGAGCCCACGGGACACTATGAATTTTACATGCACTGTCAGTCTCTCCGGTCTGCCCCCACCGCCACCCCTCCCCCACCTTTTCCTGCCGTTCAGGCCAATTTGTCAGCTTCTAATATTTCTGTACGGGCTCTGACTGTCTGCGTGTCATGCTGTGTGCTCGGTGTCTCTGTCCGCCCGGCCGCAGTCACGGTCTGAAGCTACTTCTCGGCCTGCACCGCCTGATTCATGTTGGATCGGTGTAAAATCTGCCCCCGGGGGCAGTTACTGAGAGGGTATCTAGGTGTCTGTCCACCCCTCCCTGTGAGGGCTGGAAATGAGACTGGTGGGGTACCCATGATTGGCAGTGCTCCATGTGTTCATAGCAATCAGGTTCAGATGGACCGGATCTGGTGTTGCTGAAGCTACCAGAACTTTATCATGGAGTATTGAAAATGTATAAGTATGCACTGCAATTTATTGTAATAAATGTAAAAACTCTTAAAGGACAGTTTACCCTTCCCCCAAAAAAACGTATGATTTACTCACCCATATATTGTTTGAAACCTATGTGACTTTTAATTTCATACGATACAAAAGTCTACACACGTTATGCACTACATTGTTTACTATATTCTACATTTTCTAAAGGCACACTAAATTTAATATTTACTGAATGATTCATTTAAAAATCTGATCTAGTTTGCCAGACCTCTGATTCTATAAACCCATCAGATCTCATTGGAGGGACAGATTATTAGAAAAAAGGTATATTTTGTATTGTTAGGCTTGAAAGCTCCAGTCCTCACTAATTAGAAGCGCATGTAAAGAAAGACCAGCACAATCTTCAAAACTGCTTCTGAGTTTCGCTAAAGAATGAAAATAATACAGGCTTAGTAATACAACATGGGGATCAGTAGCCTTACCCAACCTGATCTAACCGAGCCAGCTGAACCCAGACACCACTGGCGAGCCGCTCTCCCTCTTCCCCAGAACCCAACACTGCTGACCCATTGATTTTCCTCTGTGTCCTGCTCGTGGTTGACCCTGCAGAGGAGGAAATGTTTTGTTTGATACTTAAGTGTGAGGAGAACTGTTGCGAGTCTGCCAGGTCTCATTAGTCAACGGTTCTGCTCTGCTTTTACTGCCACGAGAACCAGGGAGAAAGAAAATGTTTGTGCTGCCCCAGACAGCAGAGTGACGGCGAGATTCCAATCGCACTCATCTTGATCAAAGTTAATTGACAGCAATTGGCTGTTAAATATTTCCGTATGTTTGGCTACATCGAATCGTAATAGCAACTTTACAAAATAGATGTGCCGTTTCGAAAGCAGTTTCGCGACAAAGCTTAAATGTGGCTTTTTCACAACATCTGTCCTGTATTTTGATTTTGTTTCATGTGTTTAAGCCACTCGCCTATGAATTGGCAGTTCAGGCATCTTGTAAAATGATTGGATTGTGAAATGCACAGTTTTTCCTTTCTACTATATCTCAGTAACTAAATTATTGCATTTCCCTTTGACACTTTAAAGCTAAGGACCATCTCTTAAAACTACAATTGCATGCAATACCAGGATATTTTGCTTTGTGTACATCAAACCGCAAAAGAATGTTTTTTCAATACAATAAAGAACTGAACAGGGTAATCAAAGGGATAAAGAAGGAAAATTGAACAGAATTGTTAGAAGAATTCTAAACTGTAGACCACAGTAGATATATGTTCAAGGCCTGGAAGAAATGCATATGCTCAGTCTAATTTAGTCAAAGCTATAAAGGGATTTCCCCCCTGGCTTTGTACATACAAATACTTAATGGGGTTTGCAACACAAGGTTGTCATCTGTGCAGCTCGTACACAAACGTGCAAATGACAGCCGTGCAGTATTTTTTGTATTGTGTCACGCTGCAAATGCTTATTTTTGGAAAATAAAACAAAACGCTCAGTTGCTAGTAAATTTTGGTTTGGTTTGGCCTGTGATCCACACGGATAAGTTTTCTGGTGGTCACATCCAGTCTGATTAAAGCGTCGCTCTGTCTTGGTGATGCGCCGGGTCGTGTTGCATTGTGTCGTGTTACACCATTCAGTGCAGTCGATGGCTTGTGTTATTGGTTTGTTGCTTGCTGTCTTGTGCATGTGTGTGATTCGGAGTTTTATCACTGCTGATAATCACAGATGAGTGTCGAAAAGTAATAAAAAGAAGACACACACACACACACAGCACAAAACTTTTTTCAGTGATAAAGCACCAAACATGAGAAACAAAGTGGCAGAGATCTTTGGAAAAAGAGACAGTCTTGTTTTTTGGCTCACTTAATTATTGATATTGTACAATGGCAGAATATATTTCATGCTTGTCAGCAATATGATACTTGTATTGATTGCAGCATATTGATTCAGGATTTCTTCAAGAGAGGATTTAGCGGTTATTTTCAGGAACCACAAGTTTCATACAAAAATAGTCTGTGCACAATGTCCATAGAAGATTTTGCAAATAACATTGAATGGTTATTTTTAAAATATGTTTATTTAAAATATGTATTTCTAACAGAAAATATGTTGGTCAATTTTTATTACTTTAAATAATAATACATTATGATAATGTATAGATGTGATATGTTCTGTTAGTTTATTATAGTTAAGACACCAAACATTGTATACTATATATTATCATGAGTAATGATAAATGTACATAAGTAAATACAAAAATAAGTTTTAGTTAAGTACTCTAAATATTTTTGTCATTTTCCTTTTTAAATTAAATTTAAGTTCAATTTAATGTCTGTGCTAGAGCAACAGTATTTTTCCTTTATAAAGTATTATAGGTTACACTTTACAATAAGGTTCAATTTTATAAGATTAGGTAATTAATTAATGCATTCATTTGATCAGAATTTATTGATCTTTGTTAATGTTAGCTAATGCAAATACAATTGTTCATTGTTCTTTAATTAATGCTGACAGACACAATTTAAACAAAATTAAAAATGCATTTGTAAATATTAAAATTAACATTAACTAGAATTAATAAATGTGGTATAAGTATTGTTATTTGTGACTTCATATTAACTAAGGTTTTATACTAATTTTAACAAATAAAACTTTATAGTGAAGTGTTAATTTATTATAAATAAAAAGTTATTCTGTACATTTAAAAATTAATTTTTACATCTGTTTTTCAACATTTCATTTTATAAAATACTTTCATAAAAGTACAAAAGGGACAGAGGTTTATTTTTGGCATGATTCTCTTTGGTTATACCACAACAACTGGTTGTACAATAACAATAAAGTTCCCTCCAGCTTGTGTGATATTCTGTGTGCAGTACCTGAGTGTGAGGACATCACAGGGATAAAAGCATTCTTGTGTGTTGGCTGAGAGGTGGAGTGCGGGTTGCTGTGTGGGAATGTGTGTCTCTGGAGGGCCGGCCGTGCTCCTCTCAGCGGGAAGGGCCACGGCTTGCTGGGAGAGAAAACAACACAGAGCCGTGTGTAGGACAGAGTTCTCTCTGGGTCTGAGGTTGGAACGGTTCTAATTAGCCTCGCTGTACGTCGACTTATGCATACTTAAGGCCAACCCAGTGACATTTTTAACACCCCAGGATAGAGGGTATAGTTGGGATAAGAGGTGTTAGGTTCATATATGTAATATTGTCGCAATTAAAATCATGCAATTGGATTTTTTAAATGGATGTTTTAATTACAATTTTAATATTTTGAATACTTTTACAAATATCTGCGTTTAACATCTTTTCAATTGTAGTTCTGCTTAGTGATCAGTTTTGCTCATGGTTATTTAGGGAGATTGCTTTGTTATTTAATATACAGTATTTCTGGCCAATACCACAAGCAAATGTTCCATCAAATTCCTAGAGCTCTTTGGACCAAACAAAAATAGAGGAGTGACTCTTTTGAAAGTGAAATAAGTCATTATCATAACTTTCCCTTTGTGTGTTGTGTGTTTGGGAACAGGATTTGACTTTGTGGGTTTAATGTACTTTTATGTCTAGACGCAGGTAGTATCTGTTGGCTGTCAGGGCTCCAGAGGTCCCTTCAGGGGCCCTGATGTGTTTTGGAGTGACTAAAGAGAGAATATAGAGCTTTTAAAGTCACTCTGTCTATCTTCTCTCAGCACCGACCCCCTCTTGCCCAGCAGCCCACAGTACAGGGGCCTTAAAGCAATAAGGGTTGTGCGTCTATGGAAAATGTAGTGTTACACACATTGTGATGACAAATGATGGTTTAGTACAAGATTGCTCATCCTCATACATAAAATTCTGGCACATAAACATGTCTGCCTGGCAGTTTTTCAGATGTACAAATGTTTAAAGGCTATTGGGAAACTTCTGTGATTTACAATAAGTCCCCAAAAAATGTAAAAAAAAAAAAAGAAAACGCATCATTTGATATGTTGAACCCTCAGGTTTGTCAGAGGATTAATAAGAGCAAGTTTTTGCTTGTCTTCATGTTTGGACAGACTGTTTTTACTGGCATCACACCTATGAAGTAGAAATGCAATATTGTGCAGTGGAACAGCTGGCATTTGTACTTGTGTGTTTAGTAGCCTCATGACTGTACAAGAGCATTTTTGATTCTTGCCGTTATGAGCATTCCACCGAATGCCACATTTCATGTTTTTGAGACCAGTTAAGTTCAGTACAAACTTTCCATTATTTTTCTCCATATCACACACACTTTACTAAAGATTACTTAATTTAAATATCAGCTTTTTTATATAAGCGTGTTTAAAACCTCCATTTAAGGAAACCTATGTTTCCATAGAGATTTTGTTTTACCTGCCTGTTTGAATTCCATGACTGTTCAAGCAGAAACTGTGGATTGGTATGAAGTGGGTCTGAAGAACTCTCTTTGTTCTCCATATCCTGTGTCCGACCCACAGGTAAGCTGCACCCTTCCTATCTCTCTCTACCTCTCTCACCCTTTGCGTGGGCCAACTGTGGTGGGAAAGTGAGGGAGGGGGGAAACCCCCCTCACAGATGGGGATGACAGACCCTGCCAATGGAGTGGCAGTATTGAGAACCTGCGAACCATGGATTGGGTCTTTTCACATGGACTTAGCTTGTAGGCTTGGAGGAATGTTGTGATGATGGCTGTAATCACTCACACTGTGCCTTTGTTACCTGGACTGCTCACCTGCTTAGGGAGTTTGTTCCTCTCCAGGCTAAGTTTAAGATCTGGCCCAGGGCACGGCCAGGGATAAAGCCTATTACCTTCTGTGCTAACAGAAAAAAAACACAGAAACAAAGGTAGCCAGGAAGAGTAATGCAATACGGATGTTTCCAGCTTCAACAGCAAGAAGGAAAGGGAAAGTGAGGTTTGTAGCTTTAAAAAATCATTTTCTCTTTGACATTCTGCAGCTTGCTTCTGAGCAGTCGGCAGCAAAGCCCTTCCTCTGGCCAACAGGAAGAATCAAGCAGTCCGGCTTGTTTGCTTAATGACAGATGCCAGCGAACAAAGGGGGCTCTGATAGCTCGCATAAATGAATAGGCCTGGATAGACAGAGAAGGAACTGAAAGGAAAATAAGAGCGAGAGAATGAAAACAGAGAGGAGCTGATTTGAACGTGTTTATTTTGTAGTTTGTTAGGCCCCTCTTGAAGTTCCCACCGTTGTACATAGTAGCTCTTTATGAATAATGTTTTTTATATTTTTTTCTTGAACCGGGACCTTCAGACAGTTTAATCAACAAGAGGAGTAAAAAAGAATTGAATCAAACAGACCCAAAATGTTTGTGTAAGGTGTAATTACGTATGAATTGCAGAGGAGGATCTTTACACAGCCTACAGTAGAAACATCTGGAGTGAATTAGGAGTGATTGTAGGTTTGCAAGAAAGCACTACTTTGTGAACAAGGGCTTGAGAACTACAATGAAGAAACTCGACAGCAAGGACAGATGTATTTACACTGGATCTCGCTTGGCTTTCATTCCCTCAATTGAATTCTCACCACCGGCCTTCAACTAACTGACTTGGTTCTGTGCTTCAAGTAACATTAATAGCATCTTATCCTTTCGAGAGAAAACTGTATTGAAGATACCTTCAGCCACCCTTAAAGACCAACCACATGTTGTAGTTAAACACTTAAAGCTGGTCCATCCTCGGTCATTAAGCTTAGCTGTGTTTATGAGAGCTTAAGAAGCTACCCTAATGAGTCTCCTGAGTTACTGTAAGACATTAGGACAGCTCGGCTCCATTAAGGTCCGGGTGCAGCTACCAGAGTGGCAGTCAAGTGGTTTATGTGAGCCCCAGCTGTGTGCAGTAATTGCTGGAGGTTGCGCATTCTTTCTTTGCGCTAACTTTCATCCTGGAGGTCTAGGAGCCTGCGAACTGTTAATTGCATGTCGTAATAACCGCTGAATTAAAAAGTGAATGTAAACACGCGGTAACAGGCGTGACAGGGTAACATCAAGAGACCTACAGTAGCCACACACTGCCCACACACAAACAATACAGTCAACGTAATATTGCTGGAGTGTGTTTCTGATTGATCATTTGAATAGATATAGATATCAGAATAGAATAGAGTTTATGAAGAGATCGTATGAATGAGTTATAAGTAGGAGCAAAGCTGCCGCGTGCATGTCTTAAGGGTTCATAACTTAAGGGTTTGTGCAATAATTATAGGAACTATACACTGTTCATAACATAAGCTACTGAGTTGGTGCGATAATTTCAGTTTCTACAAGCAATTTTTATTTGTATTATTAATCATTTTCACTTGCATATTTTTACTTTTTATATGCACTTGTACATATTTGTTTACACATGCCTCATGTTATCTGTTTGTATGTGTTTCTAATGTATGTGTACTACTGAGAAAAGCGCAAAATTTTATTGCACAGCTGTGCAATGACAAAGTATTTTATTCTATTTATTTATTCTTTGGCTTTTTCAGTTTTGTTAGCCTTTTAATACAGGGCTAGGGAGCATTTTAGTTTTCTCTATCGCAGATGTCCTTGCACAGATGCGTATTTTGCCATCGTAATGATGAAACATTCTGAGGGAGGCCCCAGGTTTCTGTAATGATTTTGGTTTGTCCAGAGGTTACCTGTAAAAAACAAATTGGTACTTCAGATGTATTAAGGATAAACTGCTGAAACAGATTACACAAATAGCTTGAGGTGTTCCTGAGCCTTGGCTGCAATTGGCACTCAATCTTTTGGACCCACAACATTCCCAAGTTCTCCATGTGAGGTCACCCCAACTCTCCTCCCCACAAACCCACCAGCCCCCCTCCCCCTTATCTGAGCCTGTGGAGCCCTGGAGAGGAGGAGCAGGGCACCAGGTCAAAGTCTTTTCCTCTTTGGATCTCGAAGCTTGCTGGGAGAGGCTTGGCCAGAGAATGGCTGCATTAGAGCAGGGGTTGAGGGTCAAGATTTTAATTCTGTTAAAGAACAGCTGGTTTGAGTTTCTCCTCACGTTGCTCTCCCCTCCCTCTCCCCACAAATCCAGAGAGATGAAAAATTTGTTCAGAGGGGAACCAGTAAAATAAAAAAGGTTTACGGTCCGAAGCGCTTACCCCTACCCTGCTGTAGTATTAGGCAGGAATGCAATAACGTCAGCATTTGGCCAGGTCCAGATCCAGTTAAAACAAGGAAGTCCTTTTTGTGTTTTTGGTGTCTTAGCAGCCCATTGAAACTTAATTAAAAGGCTTAAAGTTATGAAAGGGTAATTCTTAAACACTAGCTGTAAGGAAACACCCCCTTCCAACATCTGACTATTAAGTACAGTGTTAGATTGAACTTGAAATGCAAGTGCTAGTTTTACAAAAGACACTGTCAAGTAATAATCTCCTAGTCTTTTTACTTTACAAAATTATTTAGTTATAAATTAAATACTAGAACCAAATTGTGCCTTATACAAATTCTATATATTGTGTAACGTGTATGCTGCGTATACTTTGTAGTGTGTATGTTGGGGGGGTATTATGTAGCCATATATTGGGGACAATATATGAGCAAAACCTAATTTTGGAGATGTACACATTTGTAAAACCACTAATAAAATATAAGGTTTAGAGTTAGAGTGTGTGTTAGGTTATGGTGTTGTGTATAAAAACAATAGAAGTCTATGGAATGTTCCTATTTAGGTATATAAGTAAACATCTGTGTGTACATATATATATATATATATATATATATATATATATGTATGTAGTGTTTTCGGTAGCTGTTCCAGTTAGATGTTCCACAATGTCCTGTGCAGACCATTTTTTTCAAGTCCCAAGCCACCACCTCTGTCTGTCCATGTAAAATTTGTTTGATTTCAGTGCTCAGGCGCAGTTCGCTAACATCTATGGCTCTTGCAGGGGAGGGGGTGGAGGTCGACTATAAATGGAAAACTAATAACAGATTTTCTGTCTGCTTTCTCCAAAAAGCTGGCCTCAGGCTGTGTTGGTGTGTGGCTCGGCAGCAATCAGAGGTCATAATTTCATTGGCGGTTAGCATCAGGTTCAATTTTTCTAGTACGTTACATTTACCAGAAAGTCTGGTTTGTGTTACTGTGTGCACTGGCTGAATCAGCTCTGAGCTGTAGAATCATACAGCCTCTCCAAGAAGTGGAGATCCTGAAGGAGGCTGAGGCGCTGTCATTATCCCACAGCTATCTCTTTGTTTGGGCAACCAGTCTGCGGACCAGTAGACCTTACACAGAAAATCCATTTCTACCTTCCTGTCTACTGTGACACACTGATCCAGTCCCAATTGATTTTTATAAACAGGCAGATGTGTATATCAAGAGATCCCCCTAGTGGTAGAGGCCAAATGGGTTGGGCCCCCAGTCCCCTGATGATGGTGTTTATTTTTATTAAGATTTAGCAGGTGGGGGGTTAGGGGCTGGAAGTGGTTGAGGCCTGATTCGAGCTTTTGGGAGAGAGCTTAGGCTTCAAATGGGAATTCCACAGTTGTTGACATTATTCGCTTCATGGACTCGAGCTGCCAAATCGCACCCAATTTTGCACGTGAAAACCATTAATCAAATCGCCGTATTTCAATTCAGACAAACTCACCGTGTCCATCTCTTGTTATTTATTCTCCAGGAGTGTGATCAGGTTCATATTGATGACGTGTCGTCAGACGACAACGGCCAGGATCTGAGGTGGGTTTCCCAACAAATATTTATTTAAAAATCTTATTTAAAAGACTTATTTAAAATCTTCCGGCTCATTCAGAAGCAGGTCAACATGCATCCTCTGTCTCTCCTTTCTGTTTAGTACGTATAATTTTAGCACAGACGGATTCCACGCTGCCGCTACTAGTGCCAACCTGTGCCTAGCCACCGGTGTAAGAGGAGGTGTGGACTGGATGCGAAAGCTGGCGTTCCGTTACAGACGAGTAAAAGAAATTTACACCACCTACAAAAATAACGTCGGAGGTAATCCTCTAACAAACTGCTTTGCTCAAAATTGCTGGGGAAGGGGCTTGTCAGCAGAAGCGCTTGAACGTTTTTCAAATAACCCCTCGTGCGGAGCCACTTGGTTAGAGTAAATTTTGAAACTTCTGAAAGTATCCGCAGGACGGTCCAAGTCAAACAATATTTCTGTTCATTTCAGGTCTGCTTGGCCCGGCCAAAAGGGAAGCCTGGTTGCAATTGCGAGCAGAAATCGAAGCTCTGACGGACTCTTGGTTAACACTGGCATTGAAAGCACTAACATTAATCCACTCGAGGTATGCAAATTATATAGAGCCTGTCTTTATTGTACATAAATCAGTAGGAGGTATGGATAGTACTTGTGAGATTTATACCCCCATACCTCAGAAACACTCCTCTAGACATTTTCAGGGGGATGGTGTTTGAGAGCACTGATTAATTCATTTGCAAACGATTAAAGATCCATTAATCACAACAAGGCTGCCCAGTGCATTGTGGGTGATGAACACTGAGTCATTTGTAAACTCCCTGTTATTCCTGCACTTGACATTGTTTGCTTTTCAATTACAGGTCAAACTGCGTGAACATCTTGGTGACTACAACGCAGCTTATACCTGCTCTCGCAAAGGTTCTCCTCTATGGTCTGGGAGTAGTGTTTCCAATCGAAAACATCTACAGCGCCACAAAAATAGGTAAGCAGTGTGAGATCTTGAGCAATTAGCGACCTGTGGATCTGTGAATAGACTCTTCATGTGGATCATTGGAGTGCGGCCGTAATTACTGTGATATTATGTGTAAACAGCACGAGACACATGCCGTGTGATTGGGTTAGGCTGAAGAAGTGGCAGACACACGAGAGGGTTGATGTTCAGGAAGAGGCCTAATCAGGCTGGGATTATTTTCTTGGTGCTCAGCCTCAGCCGGGCCTCTTCTTTTCAGGTCTACATATGAAACCACTTCTGCAAATTTATGTCATTCCACTCGGACATTTTTTTCTCCTGCACTTTTTCAAATGCAAAATAAACACCAACCTTCACTTTCGGGTTATTGTCAAGCGGATCCGCCACTCGCACTGAATCGGGAGGCCATGAGTTCTGTGCCTCCCTCATTGTGGCGTTTTGCATGTGAGGCTGATTTAGCCTGTTAAACTCCATTTGTCCCAAGTTCTAGGAGGAATGGCACACACTTAATGCTTTTCAGGTTGCTTTTATCTGGGCATCGATCTTATCGAATCTCTAAGCCAAGGCAAAGTGTTTACACTGCGTAATTTTGTGTAACTTATTGCGTATTTGAAGAGCCCTCACATGGGCCGGGTCTTGGATGTGGCTTCCCTGCTTTCCACGGCACTAAACCTGTTTCTCTTCTTAGGAAAAGAGAGCTGCTTTGAGAGAGTAATTCAGAGGTTTGGGAGGAAAGTTGTTTATGTGGTGGTGGGCGACGGCGTGGAGGAGGAACAAGGTTCGAAAAAGGTACGAAGAACCCCAGAGCTCTATACATTCAGTTTTGTTTGCTTTTTCTCTAAACCTTTAATTTCTTTAACCTGTTCTCTGAAAATTCCATTGGCTTAGCAAGAGAATGAGTCGTTGTAATCGGCTCAATTCATCTGACAGCTCAAATGTAAAGGGACGAGATGACATAATTACACGTCCCTGCCTTCGCACCGTGTGTAATGCTAGACAAGTCTGCTCAGGCATGTTCAGTTCATAAATATAACATGCATTTAAGAGGCTTAAATCATTGTTAGATAAGTTTAGGACATTCATCGTAATGAAAAGCATTGAAGAATAAAGAACAGAGACGTTCAGGCTGTCAAGAAGGTTTTGATGCCTTGTGGGATGTGTTGTTTTTTCAGCCTCCTGTTGTTCAAACCAGAAGATTTATGTTACCTGCTGCCTGTTGACAAGGACTGTGTATTTAGAACGCCTGCCAAGGTTTCGTGTAAACCCGTTGCCTTAGCCAATAAACCTCAAAACCTGAAATTATTCATTATGTAATTAATTATCAAGGAAAACTGGTTTGTTGTTCAGGCAGGTTAGAAGCAGACACGGCAGCCCATGGAACAACTAGAGTGTTGACGTGATTCTTCAATATATTGTGCCAAGTTAGTCGTTCCATGTTGTCAATTAATCACGCAAAGAATGTGAATAGAGGAAGTTAACAGAGGCCAAATCGGCTTCTCAGTTTTAAATGTCAGTCCCCATTTCCTCCAAGACCAAGCCTGTAGTGTTCAGCTGTAGTGCAGGAGATTTTAATAAGTCTCGGGCACAAGGTGGAATGCAGAAAGCCAGGCAAATTTTGTCAGATACAAGACAAATGTGAAGGGTGACTTTGTACAAAACCAGCAAAGTCGAACCTTTGTATAGTTGTTTTCATCGTCGTCTTAAAGTATCCCAGAAACAATTCCCCTCTAGTTAATAACTCGACCGAGGCAGGAGGAGATAACATCTTTGGCTTTTAAAGTTAAAAGCAAAGACAATTTACAAAACAAAAGAAAAGAGTCTTTTAAGGGTCACTGCAAGCTTCTCTAAGCGGAACATACGCCTAAGAGACGGTATACCTTTGATAAGACTCTGTAATGGTTTGTGTGTGGAAGACTCTGAGCTGACAAACGTTTTTCATTCTGGTAGAATCATATTTCCCTGTGGCCTCTCCCAGGGACAATGCTTCATTTGCAGAGTTGTCTCCAGCTAAGTTTGTGCAGAGGTGTTGTATGTATAGTGCATTTAAAAGTTATTTCCCACCAGGCCCTTATATAATATCCCGAGGAATTGTAAAACATTCAGCAGATTTGTTTTTTTCCAAATGGTACGCCACTGCTTTTTCCTATTTTTTTATTATTTTCTACAAATTCTACTTGAGGATAAAAGTAATGACTTTAGTTTAACTGGTAGAGCATGGTGCCAAGGTCATGGGTTCGATTCCCAGAGAACCCACACACTGATAAAATCAAACCTTGTCTGCACAGAAAGTCACTCTGTGTACTGGCGTCTACAAAATTAATAAATGTAATGAAAGTGCAGCAATGTTTATTTAATTAAAATGATAAAGAGTGACATGACATCTCAGTGGTTTGGTGCTGCTTCAGTGGTTCCACTTAAAATCTTTCCCCTTTCTAAAGTCCTGTGTGAAGTTCTGGGTCATGGAGAATGTTCAGACACTCATGTGGTGGGCGTGATTGTTTTTCCAAGTGAAGTGTTCACTGGGGGGCTTTCTGTTTTCTTTTCTATATGTCTTCACCTTCAAACACAATCTTTCTCTCTGTTTTTCCAGCACAATATGCCTTTCTGGAGGATATCTAGTCACTCTGACCTCATGGCCCTGCACCACGCTCTGGACCTGGAGTACTTGTAGCATCACGTTGGCCCCGGCAACCCTCCGGCCCCGACGTTCTGTCCCAGGCTGCGCACGGGCCCTGAGGACCCACACCCAACACCATCATCATCATCATCGCCAGGCAGCGTCGCCCAAGTGTCTGCGTTCCAACAGTACCAGACCAAAAAACATTTTTCATACACATAACACAGAGAGAGCAGAAACAGAGCAACGTGCTCAGCGTGTTGACATATGGCCGCAATTCGTCTTAACCCTAAACCTTTTTCGAAGTAGAGGAGAGTGAATTTATGGCACTGGAGCTGCTGGCCCTGGTTACTGTGAATTGGCTTTTTTTGAAAGCCATCAAAATGTTTTACAGCCCTGTCTGTGCGGGGGACTGGGCAAGGGTTCACACCTGTGACGAAACTGAGCTACCGATGCCTTCGGAACTTAGCAGGACTCCAATCTCACTGCAACTTGGTGTAATCTTCCTCCCCGTTTGTTTCTGTATGCCTCCATCTATCTCAACCAGTGGTACAAAGACTGTAGGGTGTGGCCTCTTCGTTTGGCCTGTCCTGATTTGGTAACCATTGCTCTGAACGTCCTGCGCTTCTTATTTATCTAAAAACTTTGTGGAGTGGCACTGGCGTAAAAAGGCGCTTTGTTTGAGTGACTTGTGCCTTTCCAACGTACTGTGATTCCACCACACCAAGAAGTTGTTTATGGAGGAACATTGGATTTTCTAGTAATTTAAGGGAAAAAAATCATTATTTACATTGCAGAGACAATCGTGTACAGAGGACATTTTTGTGTGTACATTTGTAATCACTGGACTATTCCTTCCTATAATGATTAACGTACATGCTGTGGAAAGGTGGCAACGTTTTTCATGGAAGTACATGAAGGCGTTCGCGCGCAGTAATTTGCGCGAAGCGTAAAAGTGTTGATGTGTTCGAGATTTCCTTTAATAAATAAATGTAGATAAGGATTTTTGTTGTGCAAATTGTTTTGTCATGACCAAAAGCATGGATGTCAAGTGTCAATGATTTCGTATTTCTTTCGTTGTTTTATTTTCTTTGTACGCTTCTTCTAAGTTAGCAAGAACGTGTTCAGATACAGACTCAAGGATTTCTTTGCAATGAAATGTGACTCTTTCTTTTGGTCAGGATTTCACATAGGGCAGTTTTCTAGAATGTTCACAGTCTGGGAAGAATTACTGAAGTCCCAAGGGAAGCTCAAACAAAACTCTGAGGAAGAACGTCAAGAATTGCATATTTATATTAATACTTGTTAAGAACTTAATCCTCTGAATGTCACACTGAGTGTAAATGTCTGCATCCCCTCTGCTTGCTTGAACCCCAGCGTCCATGACGGGCATTTAAAACGAGCTTCAAATAAGGTTTATTGTCTTTTGTACCAGCGCTAAAACAGAAACTCTTGTACAGCAAGTGTAATTTTGTATGAAGTAGTCTTTTGATTTTGATTTTGTGTCCACTTGAAAATCGCTGTAGTTGGATTTTCAATATGCATATTAATAGTGCTTAGATAACTGTGGACTGAGAAAACTCAAGCTCTTTAAGACTGTAAGACAGAAAGCCACTATTCAATCACACAGGCGCACATATGCACCTACACACATAATGGAGTTGAGAAACATACATGTGCTATCGACTGTGAATTTCCCCAGCTAACTCAATCTGTTTTTAATTTTCCCTCCCAGCACATGATGTTGCTTGGCTCCTGCAGGTGAGGTCTTCTTCTGTAGTCTAGTTTTTCTCACCACATTTACAATTTCACCCCTCTTATTGCACCCCCGTCCCCCTTCAACCCTGCCACCCCCCATATCGGGGAACCACATTTTGCTGCTAGATCACGGTAACAGTAGACATGGAAAAGGTTTTGTAGATTTAACACAGCAAGTTTTTTTTAAATAAATGTTGCAATCATAATGCAAACTGGAAATAATTTACAATATGTGGGCCTCATTGTGAAGCGCAGTTTGTTGTGTCTGCAAAAAGATGTGTACAGATGTTTTTGACCTTATTATTTGATTGTGTTTAAATTAATAAAAACTGATTTGTGAACTGTTACACGTATTTTTCCCTTTTCGCAAGTGATTGAAATGGTGGCTCTGCAATTTTCAGCCATGAAGTTTTTATTTATTGAGTGTCTGACCATTTGATCAAATGCTCCCAGAATTAAGTGTTTGCAATGACGGCTGTTTTGTGGCAAGGAAACAAATGTATGTTCTAAGGTCATTATATTGACATTTTACAAACACACACACAATAACTGTATAGAGGTTTCCTAACTGCAGTTCATTGGATGAAAATTCATTCATGTGGCCTCTTCTGCAGTTAGGCGGTCTACAATTCAGCAGTTTTCTTTTTGACAGATGCTCAGAAAACACATGACGCACAGCTCTTTTGGTCAAAACATCATAACTGATGTAATGCTATACTGTATGTGTACAGCATACGCTCTTATTTTCTCTTTCTAGCAAAAAAACAGTTTATTGTGTGGGATTGTAAAGTGTAAATGTAAACATTAACCAATGAAGGCAAATCTGAATCTTTTCTGGATTATCTTCAGTCATATTCAGTTTGCTATATAAGAATCCTGTAGTTACAGAATATTGTGCTCTTTTGTCATTTATTTTAACATTCATTTTAACAGCTCACTGACACAAGACATAATATAATAGACAGACATTTAGCAAGATGACACATGTATTAACTTAGAAATTACACATGTATTAACTTATTGTGTTAAGCTTAGGCATTATTGGTTATGGTCTTATGATGCTCTTCATAAGTACAGGAAAAATGGTCTGATTTTTGCTTTAGTCAGACTTGAGACTTGAATGAGCAATAATAATACTATATGGGCACAGTTGAGTTGTGTTATTCTTGGGGATGGCTGAAGGTAAATCCCTCACCTAATTGTGATATTTCTTTGCAGCATAGGCAAATACTTCCAATAACAAATGTTTCCCTCAGACGCTGCATATTTTTCTAAAAACAGCTTGGCCACTTGCAGTTGGGATTTGAGTTGGTTTATATAACACATGAAGAATATTTATGAGGGTGATTTAATGAGTTGGTCAAAATGCAGATGTAACGAGAGACTGGCAGAGGAATAGAAGCATTTCTGCAAGAAGTGCTCAGTTCTGTCCTTTATATAGAAGTCAATTAAGTTTTCACATGACATCTAAGTGATATTCCAGGGGACTTTGAGGCAGCCAGGAGGAGCATATAAGTCTGTTATCCCTGGAATGTAACAAAACAAAACAGCTTTCCCACTTTTCAGCAGCTGAAAGGCAAAAGACTGTCCTGAGCTCTGAAACACTGGAACAAAATGGGTTTTCATCTCTTTGATATATTTCCTGTCTGCACTCAATGAATGCACTAAATCTTTTTTTCTCTTTCTGAACAACTTTTCAGAATTTTAGATTTTTACTTTTAGGTAAAGGAATGTGTGTTTTTCCAACCATATAAAAACACAGCATGTTATCTATTTATTTCCAACCTGTCAATTAAAACAAATACAGAGAAGACCAAAACATTTGTGGCTGTTGCCTATAAAATCTCTGCACTTGTAGTCACCACTATTCAAATATGTCGGACATTTTTGCCTCAAAAACGTGTTATTTTTATCCCTGGCTCGCACTGGTACGTACGGCATTAAGTTGAGAGAAACTGCTGCTACATTTTTATGTTGTGTTTTATTCTCGAAGATTAACTCTTAATCGTAGATTTACAACTACTGTGTTGTTGGGTATCCCTCAGCCGCCCTGAATAAGAAAAATCAAAGAATTGAGATGTCATGGGGAAAAAAAATCACTTTGTGCTCACAGTACAGTAATGCTTTGACAAACAGCAGTAGAGTGATTTACTTCTGGAGCCCAGACACCAATTTCATGCAGATTCACATAAAAAGAGCCACTCCTATTGCATCGTAAGAGAACTAATATTGTATTACATACATATCAAACATTAAAAACCCGTTCCGCGTGAGTTACTTTACAACAAGAGGGTCTATTAAAAAGCCCTTGTTGCCCAAGATACGGTAGCTAATGTGTTTCAAGCTGAGGGAGTTCAAAGAGAGAAAGAGAGAGAGAGGCTTTAATAAAAGAGTCAAAATGTACATTCTTCCTCTTTTTCCTCCAACAGTAACATTATGAAACTACATAAGTCAGTTGTGCCTGTCATTTTACTGCCATCGTCTTTAATTATGATATTTGCCTTTGGGGGAAGACAAACACATTTGAAGTTATTGTTGCTTCTTTTCATGGTGTGTTTTGGACAGGGCGATTTAGTGCTCTGAGTGAGAAGTTACTCAGACCTTCCCAGGAAGCAACCGGCCTGATGTTACAATTTAGGCCTTGCTGCTATACTGGGCCTTTTGGGTCTTCCTGGGCCTATACTGGGTTT
>JAZGTJ010001175.1:0-20466 GCA_036877575.1 Botia almorhae | reverse complement strand
GAGTGAGGCATGCACAAACTGAGGAATTCAGTGTGGAGTACAGGCTCAGCATGGGATTCTGATGACATCATCGCAGAGTTCTGAAAGCAGCTATATAGCGGGTCTGATAGAAGCATGTTCACAGGATCCTGGGTCATATTAATGGAGCTGTAGGGAAGACGGTGTCATGCAGAGGTCATTTATGTTTAATGCTGAAGCGGGGAGTAACAAAAACCTATACTATAAAATGATTCTTAGATCAAGTAAAGAATTATAAAGAATTACAAAGGACTTTTTGTTGTTTGGCTTTGGAACTTAAGAAATGCCTCTTGATGCAGCTTTTCTTTTATAATGTACTCGCTTGCTATGTCGAACCAAAAGGTATAGCAGCTGAGTTGGATTAATGCAAAGTTCAGATAGGCTTACACTTAAAATTAGTAAAAAAAAATATTATTTTTACAAACACCTTTTTTTGCAGCATGTCATTGCACATTTACAAAGCCTTGACTCCAGTCCATTAATGTCACATTTTGTTGTATAGATTGTTGTATGGAAGTTGCAGAAAATTTATGACATTGGCTTTAAAGTGTCCCTCTACTGTAAAGAACCAATCTTACAACTGGGTCAATGAACGTATCTTTGATTTATCAGTGAAACTGTAACTCCACAATGGAACTGTTAATTCAGTGATGATGTTCTTCAGTTTGACACAAAAGCATTCCCTTGTGAGACCTGTCCTTCGAACCGTCCACTGTGTAAACATCTCAGCCTGTCACAGGGGCCAGTCCTGGTTTTATAGCAGCAGAAGGTTGGCCCTAGTCATCAGGGCCTGTCATTAAGCTGGGAGTTATTACTCATATTTGTGAGAGAGGCTTTCCATTCTCCTGTTCGCAACCTCCACCTGCACTTGCGGTCAAACTGCACACTCTGTGCTATTTTGTGGGCCCACCAAGCAGTGAGTGGCAGTGAGTTATATAGACGGTTCCGGGCTCGTTTTGGAAGCATGGAGCCGATGACTCCAGCTTCCCCTGCTTTGAGTTGTGAGCTTCTGCCTCTCCCGGGACTTAATTTGGCCAGTGAGCTGCGTTTGGACCTCCCGGTCTGGTGTTAATTGGTCAGGCTTTCTCCCGTTATGGCTCGGACCCGTTCCAAGCCCTTTCTCGGCTGGCCCGTGTTCCAACCTCTCTGTGAGTTTAATAAACTTTATGTCATCCGGTTAATAAAACAGCATTGTGTCCTGCCTTGGCTTGTTTTTCTTCGATAAGTCATGGGATTTTTCCTCTCTCTCTCTCTCTTGCTCACTTGCTCGCCCTCTCACTCTGCTTTTCTCTCACACACACTCTCTCTCTCCACGGGCAATTTCAGAGCAATGCCTCCAAGGCTAAAATACTCTGTGTAAAGTGGATCATGGATCTTTTAGCCCTTCTATAAAAAACAATCTCCTCCTACTGTTTGGTTCTTTTATTATGTCATTCTCATTGGGTCCTACAATAAAGCATTATAGTAAGTTAACTTTAGATCCGTAAAACACTTCCTTTTCCATCCAATGAGAAGGCTGGACTCTTTCTCATCCACTTGGCTTTGCTGAATGAGGTGTTTTAGTGCTGGTTACTCACTCATTCACTGTTATACTGTGAATGCAGACTGATTCCATTGACAGGCAGATGACAGATCGTCCACAGTTACTCTGGCTTCAGCTGAGGTAATGTAACCTTAAAAATGTCATGTATGAAGGGACACTGCACACTTGTCCTCTTTAAAGCTGAGGTGGGTCATTTTTTGTGTATATGTGAAAAAACTTTCTCCTGTCCTAGTTTAATGTGTGGAGTCAGCTGTAATTCAGATATTTGCAATGTATTTTTTTTTTCAGACTTTGTGGTCTGAAAAAATTGTTCTGTGTGAAATATTGTTCTGTGTTTTTGAGCTTGACCATTGCTGTTCGTTTGGGGGTGGGACTACCTGTTTGTACAACCAAGACGGAGTTTAATATAATATATATTTATATAGTGTATACATAATAACCCTTTTTGTATTTATTTCTTTTTTCTGTCCAAAAAACATTTTTTCACCCCTCTTTTGCTGTCACTGAAAAAGCAAATTAGCCTTTTTTCGGACAGGCAAAAATATTCTAGTTCCTCTGCGAGGTCCCCTCGGCCAGGGGATTACAAAGGCTTTAAACTGGCGGATGAAGGAAAGCAAAGTGGTAAGTGACATTTCTGGTCTGGGAATATAGCAATCAGCAGCATGGAGAGCTGCCAAGTCCTGGACCAGGTCTGAAAATGCTAAAAAGGCTCTGAGAGAGAGTAAACAAACACGGTGTTGTGAGAGTGGGGGAGGGAGGGAGTCTTGGGAGACAGATCTGTTAGCCATCAGCAGTCCCTTTTCATCTGACCGCTGTTCCTCCGGTAAGCTGAAGGAAGGCTTTGTATACCTGAGTACAGACAGGAGCTAAGCATTCAGTGAGCAGGAAACCGCAGCCTTCCCCCCAAACCTCCACCTCTTCTCCTCCTGACAATCCCTAAGGTCCCGCAACAGAGAGCGCATACAGTATGGCATTCTGCACCAGTGGCCCCTGCCCGCCACTCCGGCAGCCCGAAGCCACAGGAAGCTGGCAGAGTCACAGCCAGGTCAGGGGTTGTTTGGGACAAGGGCAAACAAAAACTCACTCATACATATTTAATCACAGACAGGTTAGTGAGCGGCCAGACGTATTTTATAATTCAGTATAATTACTGAGAAGGCTTTAAGTTAGTAATGACTTCCTTGGGTCAAAACAGGTTGGTGCTAGTTTAATTTTAAAAACAAATGCAAAACATTTTAAGATATAAAGCAGGGGTGTCAAACTCAGCTCCTGGAGGGCCGGTGTCCAGCAGGGTTTTGCTCCAACCAGCTTCAGCACACCTGCCTGGAAGTTTCTAGTAATCCTGGAGACCGTAATTAGCTGGATCAGATGTGTTTAATTAGGGTTGAAGCTAAACACTGGGACACTAGGACACTGGCCCTGCAGGAGCTGAGTTTGACAGCTCTGATATAAAGCATCAATAAATCCAAAAGCAAAGTTGAAGATCTTTTAACTGTGTAATATTATATGCATCTATTAATTTCACAGAAATATCCTCTGTTAAAAAGTGCCTGCATTATTGTCTAATGAGTCCAGGATGAGTGCTAGAATCCCTCTGGGTAACACAGGGACCATCCATTGCCCTTGTTCAATAATTCATGTACACTATCTCTCCATTGACCAAGCCATCACCTTAAAGCATTAACAAAGTGCACAGTGGAAATGAATACCCTCTTGTTTGTGCGAGGGGACTCTGAATTCTGGATGGATATATTCCTTTGATTAAGATTCCAGGGTTATCAAAGGCATGTACAAGACGCAGTCTAGTGGATGTTTCCTACATCTGTTTCTGACATGTTTCCCAAACATTTACCCAATTAGTTCATTCAACAGACCCAAAACTTCATAACATTAAAAGTGCGGTGGCAGAAACTCAGACTGAAACGTGTAATTTTGCTTCCTGTTTACAGTTTTGCTTGATTATGAATTTGTGTAACATTCGCTGAATGTGCGCATGCATGCATTTGTGGGTAAAATCTGTGTGCAAATGTTTGCATGCACAAATGATACATTTGCATTCTTTTTTAAATTTAGAATTAATTAGAAACATAGAGTGTGTTAAATCAAAATGTTTATGTATTGTATATGTTGTTATATGTTGTTAGAAACTAGAAAAAAATTAGGGATCTCTACACAATTAATGAATGAGACCTATTGTTTACATGGATTTAGCACAGCTTTTGGTATACAAAAATAATGCAAGACTGACCTCCAAGGAGTCTAATAAGAATGTATGGCCCTTTTATATTTAGAAATGTTTAAACCTTCATTGTACTTTTTCTGTAAACATTTTTTCTAGAACCTTCTTTCATAAGTTCTCTTTCTTCCTCTCTTTAGCAGGTAAGTACTTGCATGTGTCTGTATACATGTCTCCTAAAACCACAGACTCACTCCTGCAGGGGAAACACTGTCTGTGTCACCAGCTCACCCTGACTCTGAGTCATAAACTCTCAGTTCACACTGTCCTTTACTCAATACAGACCCTCACTGGTTATTTAAACTCTACATTTTTACAGCAGAAAGACTCTCCTGTTGTCTCATCCAGTCTGTCTTGCTATGCATAATTGAATCCATGATTATGCATTTGGAGAAACACTGTGAGTATGCCAGGTAGATAGTTTACCTCTCTTGTGTTTGATGGACTAAATTGTGGCTGCCATGCTGGCGACATCCCAACACCTTGTTCCCGGAAAACCAGTCTGTTATTGGACCTTGGTCAGGAATGACGCCATATTTAATTTTGTGATTGCAAAAGAGTCTGCGAGGAGAAGCAGTATGATGTTGGAAATTGTTGTGTATTTTGGTGTCAATTGCTCAGCTAAACAAAAATCTTATGTCCAAGTGACAAAAAGAACTGTGACAGCTTGAGACATCCTTGCTATATTATTAAATATACATATTTTCATGAAAACAAAACATGAATTTAAGTTTATATAACGTTGCGTCAAAACACATTATTTAAAAAGACATTGTGTCCCCAAGCTTATTTTAAATTGTCATTTAAAAATTAATTAACTGTTTAGTAAGTTAAATTTGTAATAATAACATCTTTTTACACTTAATGTTATATATGTAAGGAATTACTTGTCATGAAAATGTCAACCCTGTAAACCACAGAAAACCAGTCACAGAAATTGGAAAACGCACCAAACTCTGTTATGTATACCTTTTTTTTGTGTTTTTTGTGTGTCATCCAGACACCTACACATAGTGTTGACAATGAGATGAAAAAGAAAAAAGACAATAAAAGACTCAGTAATACAGTCTCGTCTGCTGGAATACTACATTAAAAAAATTGCTGTAACCCAATAAGATTAAACCTGTGATAACATCTAAAGTCAGTCTCTTACCACAAAGCACACCTCACCAATGACAAGACATGTTCAGGATGCAGCCACATTTGCCAGATCAACAGATAATATTTGTGAGAGGGGAATACATTAAAATCTGCACCTTGAATTACACATTGACTTTGTAGCCCGAGGCCTGTTCAACTCTGCAGCAAAGGTCACAGGAAGGTGGATCACAAATGTCTGTTTTTGTTTTAATGTGCATGTAAGGATGGATGACTTTGAAGCTTCTTGGCTGGTTGACTGCATTTGTGTGTGCGAGTGTGTGTAGTGTGGGAGTCCGGGTTCCATGACAACGGAGGCCAGGTCCCATCCTCTTTCTCTAATTGTCTCTGACCTCGTAATTCGATCTGCTCTCTCAAAGCAGGAGGATTTCTTTTCACACGGCAATCACCTTTGAATTTGTCCCCTGCATCTCCTAAATGCATCGCCGGGCCACGGGCGTGCACTCGGAGCCTGGCCAAACAAATGACCTATCCTTTTAATTTACCCTTAGAAAGTGTTTGTGCGAGGATTTTTTCAGGGGAGGGTAAATCCCACCGTGCGTTAAAACACAAATACTCTCTCTTCATTTTTCTCTCTGCACTCTCTTTTCTATGCTTGTCCTCCACCCCACTCTTTCATTCTAGTGTACACCTACCGATTTTAGGTAATTACAGCCCTGAACAGAAAACAAAAGGCATTTTTGATGGATGATGGAGAGAGTGGAATGGGATTAAAATTTTTACGCTTCCCCCCGCACCTTTTCTTTAAGCACTGGTGTTTAAGTGGAATAAAAGTTCCTTCCGATTTTCTCTTCCCCATTCTAAAACAACAAGAGGGGGTGTAAACATGAAACAGCCTAGTGGGAAAGTACTAAATCGGGGTCACTTGGCACAGGGAGACGTTTGATAACATTGTGTTTTGTAATCACAATAATGCTTATAGCTTCGTGCTCTCGTTCCATTAAACAACTGAGGACGGATCAGTCCACATCATAGGGTTGTCTTTGGCGATGTTGATGTCTCTGTTCGTTTGAGTTTTCAGTGCTTCCTGTCACACGGGGGTTTTAGAGCAAAAACTCGCCTCCCTCTGAAGGCAGCGGCAGCTGTTGCCTGCCTGAATAATTTGATTTGGTGTTTTATGCGGGAAAAGAGCCTTTCTTTACCAGCCACATTTGTGCTGGGCTTCGGCCACGTCTGCCTCCACTGAAAGACTTTACATGACATTAACACATTTTCAGAAAGCATTACCATTCTCAGAGAGATTTGTCTAGACAAAGACATGGTTTATTTGGAGTTAAAGCTTCATTTCCTGTCTGGACCTTCACTTTCTCTCTCTGTTTCTCTCTATCTTTTATCCACCCATGCAGTTATACTCACACTCCTCCACCGCCTGGCTGGCTGACAGGTAAGAGGATTTCAATTAGTTTACGCGTGAATGTGCGCACAAATGTGATAAATGAGAGCAATTAGTCTTTGTCATGTCTTCTCTCTCCGCTCTGTAAATCACAGGTCCACCCCTCTTGCTGATGTTAAGAGCACATTACATCACCTTCGGCACTTCACGTGGCTTTATGAGATTTCAGGCTCTTTAGAAAAGAGAGGTTAGAAAGAGAGACAAAAAACCCACTTTACTCCAAAACTGATTGGAAAGTTAGAGCCCCTCCATTACGTGTCAGAAGCCATAACTTGCATTACGACGTAAAAATCTGACATTTCCAGGTCGTAGAGGAGCCACGCATTTTAATATAATTACTGGATGTGGTTTTGGGGTGTTATTTTATATGGGCATGTTTGATACGTTGCCAGAGTGTAAAACACTGTGTTTGTTATTAGACTTTTAAAACAGTGGGATACCAAACCATGTGGTCTGATTGCTCTGATTCTGATGTAAAGGACTGAATACAACCAACCTACACCAGCTGTACGTTTATTTTCTTGCGTGTTATATCGAACCCTGTGTTTTGAACTGACTGGATATTTATGGGAACATAACTCCAATTGGCGTTACAGGGCTGTATACAAAAAGACGTTTATAAATGACAAAAATAAACAACAATAGGGGTAATTGTACCCAAATATGAGATATACACCATTTGGAAAACTAAGGGACTCATCAGACGATGATATTTGGTTGGAATTCCCCTCGAAATGTTTAAATAAAGGGGAGTTTACAAATGGACTGATATTGTTTAGCTCACTGTATGGAACATGGAACACGGCCAAACATAATCAAGCTCCAATATTACAGAGGGAACCCCTGCTGAAGCATAATAATGCTTTTTAAACGACTTCTCCAAGTTCTTACCCTCTGTTCAGCCTTTAACAGCAAATATGGATTGCTAAATGCTTTTCAGATGATGTATCATCATTTCATATCTTGTTTATTGAGTGAATCAGTCATTTCACAGTTTGCTACTTAATTCTCTAAAAGAGGCTTTGCTTCCAGTCAATACAATTACTAAAGCCTCAAAGAATGTCTGATGTAACTATCAAACCCATCAGAGTTAAATAAAAACAGACTGCAAAAATATATCTGACTAATCTGTCTGAATCCCTGAAGCGGGGAGATTAAATACTACTGATAGTGCTGTTGTTAGACAATTATTTATTTTTATACTTGTGTTAGTTTATCTGTTTATTTATTCAATTATTTATTGCACGCATCACGTTCGTGTGGCATAACGGTTCGCTCCACGCACGCCGACCAATAAGTGAACAATAAGATTTGGCTCACGATTCCTGAGCCGCTGCTGTTACACATTCCAGTATGATGGTGGCGCTAACTGACGGGAAGTTGCCTGAAGAATACATTTTGGTTTGTAAACAGAAGAAAAATAGTGTTTCTTATTATGTAACGTCTAGACGAGTCATGTGTAAGATAATTTAAACACATAAACATTATTTCGCCACATACTATATATATTAACGGCAAATAAAATAACACCGAAGCAATAAAATACATCGCTGTTTAGCATATAGTCACATGGTATGTCATAGCAGGTGTCGCCAGACCACCTGAAACGCGTTATGTATTGTTGTACCGTTGTAAATGTGATTGTTTATTAGTTAAGCCTAATGTGTATTCGTTTTGCGCTTTGTGTGAACAGACATTCCCGTCGGCGATTCGTTTCTTCGATTCGCGTTTGGTGTGAAAGCGCTTTAGGTCTTCACATCTACCCTGGCCCGCACTATTAAGAAGCGTACTGAGGAGGTAAGACAGCCTATTCGCATGAGATCTTATTTCTTCATTTCCTCCATCTCTCTCTCTCTTTCGATTTGTCTCTTGTTCTCTCGTTGCTTGTCAGCACGTCAGATGGGAGATAGCATTTTGACAGGCTTATTCCGTATGGAAATGACATGATTATAAATACTTGGCTTTCCCTTGTTTCTTTGTGCCGCAAAAACATTGCAAACTGTCCCTTGTCAAAAAAAAAAAAGAAATTCCTTGTGTGGATCTGTGTGTGAAAAAAGGAGAGAGAGAAAAAAAAACAATATGGGGGTCCGGGTGACAGACATACTGTACTGAAAGAGGTATGGGGGCACAGAAACAAGAAGGCAGCCAGTCCAGTCTTAATGTGCCAGAACTTGTGTGATACTCTGGTCTTGACTTCCTGAGAGAGTAAATGGAAGATCACTTGTCAAGCTGTCATGTAGCAGGAGAGCCGTACCAAGGGCTGCCGAGCCAGCGTCTTTCTGCTAAGAGCAGGTCATTCACATAACCCTGAAACAATCAAGTCAGGGCTTGAAACTGGAGAAATGCTGTGGGCCAGAGTGACGTGAGGAAATAAAGGATTGGAGGGAAAAGAAATGTCTCTCTCTCCCTCACCTCTTCTGCCTCTGTTGTCTAAGGTTTTTCTTGTCATTGGGCCAATACCTAAGTGTTCAAAGCTCTGTCAAGCTGTAACACTTTGATATTTTTCCCAGGCTTCAAAAGAGCATAGCAACAATGGACTTGTGACTGCAGGCTACGCAGAGTTAGCCAAGACAATATTAGTTGTCTCATCTTCTGTATGTTCCTGGCACCAGGCTAGGACTTTTTACAGGGTGGAGGTAGATGTTTTTCGGAAGGAAGCTGACCTGTTAGCAGTATCTCAGGCAGGTTGTTTGAGGCCTGAGGAAGTGTTCTGGTTTACAAAAGGTTTTGCACTTTTGTTGCAGGTAAAGGTGAGGGCAATGCTGAGTCATTCTGTACAGGTGGTGTACGCTAATGAACGAATGAGTAATGTAGTCAATGGTAAAATGCATGCTAAGAAAAAGTCAAAGGTGTACTGTAATTCTGATGATTGTATTTCTGATGATGAGATTTTCAAGTGGCACATTCACTTCATTTTATAGTGTATTTGTACAATTGTGTTGCCTCTGTTAGTGTTGATTGTAGAAACAATCCAACCATGTATTTATTAATATATCCAAATAAATCTATACAGTATATAATGCATGATCAATCTATTCTTAATACATTATAATGTGTTATGTCTTACTGTATGTTCTTTTAAAATGTTCTAATTGCAGTTATAATGCTTAAAAGGCTTGCCTATTTACACATATACCTTGAAACATACTATATACCCATGAGTACATACTATATAACCATGGGTACAGTAGCTTATAGAAAGGTATGATGAATTATGGTATGCTTATGAATAGCTTTCTAATGCATTAGAAAAACCTCATATGTTCAGGCTTCAAGGAAGTGGCTTCCTAGACCAGTAGGAATACTGCGGAGTATTACAGCTACCGAAACAAGATATATAATATGATATCTGAAGAAGAAAAATGGCCATTATTTGTTAAGTATATTACAAAACCGCATGGTAATTACGAACATTTCAAAATATAAAACGTTGGTCTAACGTAACACTGGAATGAACTAAACTGCCCTGAATGTAATACGTTATTCATTTTAAACAGGTCACCCAGACACAAGAGAGTAATACGTGTTTGTGAAACTCTATAACTCTGAGCCAACATAGTGTACACAGCTGTAATGCTGCTACATCTAATAGGTGCAGTCCTGATCTAATTTTGCTGGCTGTTTTTCCACTGTAACATGTATTGTTTGAAGGGATGTTAGCCAGTAGCAGATTAGCACCTCAGTAACAAGGCAAATATGATCTGCGAGCACCTCCACAAAAGAGACGCTCAAGTTCTCTATTTATAGATGCGAAGTAAACGGACACTCTGTTAGAATTTACATGTTCTATAGGGTAGGTGAGGGAGGAAGAGTCTCTGGGTTTTCTTTCCATAGAATATGGTGTCTAGTGTGTTGCCTGGGTTTTTCCTGAGGGTCTATTGTGACGACTGTTTCTGAGGTGTTAGTTTGCAGTTCATTCACACAGGGGAAATCAGAGCAAGTTAATATTTCTCAGTGTAGGTTTATTTTTGAAAGTCAATTTCTGTACGGGCACATAGCCTAAAGTCTTGGCTCCAAAAGCCAAAATTTCTACTGTAACTGCTTAGGAAAAATACAGTTTGTTGAACAAATGAGGTTTGGTGTCAGTATACAGTTGGTTGTCACAATTGGAACCTGCCAATCATGCTTTTCAGTAAAATTTAAACACACAAAGTTATACATTTTATTGTTATAAATTAACAATAGTGGAAAATGTAGTATACATACATATGGCCGTTTAGGTAACAAATTAGAAATAATACAATGCATGAAATTACAGCAGCCCAAAGGATAAAATTCACAAAACTAGGTGTTGAGAACTATTAGAGAATACATACATTTGTGTAATTGAATTTTAATACTATAAATATTGAGATACAGCCCTCATGACAACTTGCCCAAGCCCCCCTACAGCAGATACTGCCGTATGTTACTTTCCAGTTTGGCCAACATGTAACAAAATGGCCATCATTGTGACCAGTACAGAGTGATAAGTTCAAAAGCTGTCGTAATGTAAAAAAATGTGAAACTTCCGAACAAACAAAATCCAAACAAAAATACTTAACCGAGGTTAAGGCAAACAGGTTATCATCGTTCATCTTTTGAGAGCATTACAAAAATCCAAACCCCTGACTGAGTGATATTTTTAAGGCTCAGCTGTAATTACGCTAGATTTCCTCAACCATCCGTCAGATTCTCGGACCACAGGAGAAAAAGTCTAACAATCTGGTATTTTTAATTTTGGAGCTGAAACAAGACATTCACTCTGAAGAAACTCACACCTTCCTTTGGGAGGCTCGGCCTTTGGCAGCTGGCTTTAAAGTGCGACGGAGAGTGTGCGGTAGCCGGGTTGGTTCCCTCAGCAGATGGAAATGATGGTGCTCTGATTATGGCTACAGACTGAACTTAGACACAATTAGCCACCAACAGATGGAAATCTTCACGTTGGAAACCTCTCCCACCCCCTCACAAGCCCTCAGGAGAGTGTCTGGAAAAAAAAAGGGCAAACATTGGCATGCAGAAGCCATGTAGGCCATACGCACTCTGTAATTTTTACACAGTTTGGAAACATACACAAATGTAAATGTAGCCCTCTGTTTTTGACCATGTTCAAGGCTGCTGAATGAAAAGAATGTAAATTATGATTTCGTTCTCAGGGCCACGTCATCCTGCACATAGCTATACAGCAATTAAGAAACAAGAGGTACATTTTCTGAAGAAAATCTGAAGAAAATGTGAACTGTGCTTGTCAGTACACAACACGTCACAATTTTGTGATATACATAAATGTCCCAATATTTTCTCAGTTCACTGACCAAAAGGTTAAAAGGTCGCCGCCTTATATATCTATGAAATTTGTTTGCAGAGATTTTTTGGTGCTGATGGGGTGAGGTTGCTAGGTTGTTGCTAAGGCATTCTGGACTGTTGCCAAGGTGTTAACAGGCCATTGCTAGGATGTTCTATGTGATTGCTAAGATGTTGCTAGGGTGTTGTTAGGTGTTTGTTAGGTCACAACCAAATCTCAGTGATATTCTGATATTCTGTTCTGTGTGACGATTTTGTTCATTGTAAGTTTATAAGATGTTTTCCCTTGTTTTTCACCCACCAAGCAAATAGCATAAGACTGGTGTGTATAATTATACATGTCTTCTTAATTAGCTGCTATATTTGAGGTATCAAATATTTAGGTTATATCAATTTGAGGTATTTGAGAGAATCAAACTTACTGTTTTATGATGCATAATAATATTGCATTAATCAGTGATTTCTTTTAAAACAACAAATAACAAATACAATATACTGCCAAAACATTTTTCAGTATTTAGGTGGCGTTGTACTTGAACTGAACCGAAGCGTAAAGATGTATTTTGGCAGATGATGAATTCGGTGATTAAATATCAAATCCACCCCCTCTCGCAATACTGTGAGATTGTGTTTACACAATAGCCAGCATCTGATATTCATTAACATAAAATCAGGAGTACAGGAACAGGAAACAAAATCTTTCAGCATCTTCTGCCCCCTCCCACCCCACTGTCATAACAGATTACTGCTTTGCCTGGGGGGTGGGCTACAATTTTTGTTCAGTCACTGGCAACTGGTGGAAAGGAACCTACAATGTTTTTGTTTTTATTTGTTGTCTTTCATACTTTTTTATTCTCCGTCCGTTCTATGTTTTCCCTCATTTCTCTGTCTGCAGCAGTGCAGTTTTCTTACACTACACTCTCGGATTTCAAAAAAAGAGGCCCAGCTTCGGTTGTTTGTGATGAGGAACTCCTACATGCTCGCCATTTGCCTTTGATAAGCAATCAGGGCCAGTAACACACATTATGGGCTGAGACATTGCTTCATAGTAGATCTACTTGCAAATCCAAAATTATGTCTTAAAATTGTCGCTGCAGGCTATGTAATGCTGGCAAAGTGTGCCAGGAAGGGTACCAAGCTCTAGTTTTCGTCTTCACACATATTCTGCTTCCCTGTGTTTTTATTCTCTGTCTTGCTGGCAAAAGCAGAGCCCTGGATCAGAAGCCTAGACAGTTTGGTATTATGTTGCATGTGTGTCGCAGCTAACAGAGAACAATCCCTGAATATTGACTAATGTTCTCTAAAAGTTCTCTCAAAGTTTTCAAAAACGTTCTTGTAGTAACATTAATAAAACATTTTTAATGTTATATATCATATATGAAAAACTTTATTCTTTAGTAGTTAATAAAAAAATGTTACAGAATTAAAAAAGTTTGAATAACAGTTTTAAAACTAAGCAAGAATGTTAATACAAGTTTTGAATGTTCTTAGAACTTTCAAAATAACTTATATTGGTTTTGTTATTTAATGGTAATGTTAGGGAAATATTACTGATATCTAATATTGATAGCGTGTGTGTGTGTGTGTGTTTCACAGCACAGGAACATGTGCTGTCTGCTCCCCGGGCAGCCAGAGGTGACGTGGTTCCTTGCCATATGCTGTCATTCCTCAGACTCCCTCAGCCTTGACGCTGAATTCATTTATTAGAACTTTCTCGCTTTGCCACCACTACCTAAAAAGCCTTCTCCTCTTCATCTGAGGCTTGTCACACAGATGCTGATATATTTTCCCTCTCTCGTTGCCAGGTTTTATGATGGAAACCGATACAACGCTGTGATAGAGTTTCGGGATAAATTATTTACGCTTTAAATGCACTCTGCCCCTCTTTCTTGGAGGACATCCATTTTACAAAAGCATCACCCCTCACACCCCCCACAAACCACCCCACAGTCCTTTTAATTGATCTGCTCCTCTGTGGCTAAGACGGCACGTGCACACGTCTGTATCTTACCACAGGAACGTCTTTATTGATAGGGGAGGTCGGGGCAAGTTGTCACAAGGGCTAGGTCAGTATTTATAAGTGAAAATTCCAACCAGTGTTTTTTTAATACCTAGTTCCAGTTAATTTTTGTGCCATCTGTCCGTCAAGTTCTAATACACTCTTAAAAATAAAGGTGCTTAAAAGAGAAGGTGGCAAAAGAATTAAATGTAAATGTTGAAAGTCACTTTTGGATGAAAGCGCCTGCTTGATGAATAAATGTTAATGTAAAGAACCATTTTTGTTCCCCAAATATCCTTTTAGTCAAAGTTCTTAAAAACCCCATTTATTGCTTACCCTTTTATTGTATGTAGAACCTTTTTCCACTACAAAGAACCCTCTGTGCAGCAGAACCTGTTAGCATCCTTTCATTTTAAGGGCGTAGCTAATGAGTATAAACAGGTCAGCACAATACAACAACAGTGGAATACATTTAGATAAAGTTGATTTTAAATGTATAGAATTTGTACAGTATCTGTACAGTATTGTATAGTGTCAAAACAACGGTTTAATATTTTTGTATGTTATTTTTACATTATTTGTCATTTAATGAATAGTTTTGTGTTTAGTATTTGTTTAATGGGTTGTTTAACGGCATGTTCTGTTGTGACAACTTACATCATATAGCTGGAGCTTCCAATCCATGTTTTTTTGTGTGTAGCCAAGACCTTTAAGTCACCATGAAATTATACTATTATTAGTATATATTATTAGTATATATGTACTATTCTCTTTTTTAATGGAATATTGCAGAGATTATTGCAAATTATTTATCCATGCATGCCTTGATGAACTCATCGTAATCTTTAATCAAAATCTGAAATTGTACTTCGTCTCTTAAATGGCGACACCCTCCATTTTTATGTTTCACTTTGAATTACAGAACATGAGAACATGGAAGACTTGCAACAGTTGCAACTTCCGGTTCACACAGACTTTAAAATTTAAACCCATACAGAAATTGACTTAAATAAACCAACCCTGAGAAATATACACTGGATTTAAAGGTGTGACAAGTAGCCCCAGTCTCTCTTATATCTGTGTCTGGAGAAACTATTCAATACCAAATACACAACATATTCTCTGAGTAAAGAAAGGGCTGTTTATTGAGAGCTTGGCCATTTCTGATCCACAACTTTAATGCCAATACCATCTGCCTGGATGAGTCCTTAATTGAAAAGAATTTTGGCCTACACTAAGCAGCTGGACTTGCTCCCAGGACACAGAAGTAAAGAAAATAAAATTGCTTTTCTTCTTCTTAATACCTGTTGAAGCTATAAAGAAAAGCATGAGGCACTGAAATAATGGACTTAGTCATGGTGAGTGGGTGAGCAGCTTTCATATTACATTGGACATCTGCAAAGATAGTTTTGTAGTGAGGAGGCCAATTGAATTTAATGTTATTGCCAGTCTGTTATTGGCTGGCCGTTTTGAAGAGAGTAAGGTGGCAGTTCATACAGCATTCTTTCCTGTCAGATGGCTTGGATGTAAAAGAAGAATTTTTACATTGCTGTCAGTTGCACCCCTCTTTGAATCCTGGCCCTAGAAGAGCGTTTTTCTTTAAACAAACATTGGGGAAAAGGTACAGCAGACATTTTGGAGTCGAGGGAGGATAAGTGATGCGTCTACCAGTGCATAAGGAGAAATAACAAAGACCTCTTTTAATGTGGTTACACTGTAGGGAGAGTCGGCCCTTTTCCACAGAAGATTTGTGTGAACCACACATGAAAGAAAATAAAATGAATGTTTTCATGGATTAAAAAAATCAGGAACTTGTTGATGAATTTGGATTAATATCAGGCTGTTGGAAATTATCCGTAAGCTGTGTAAACTCTAAACATGTTATTTTTGGTTTAGATGGTCAATATGAGATCACTTGTGGTTACAAGTGACTGTGAAAGTGATAAGTTGATTGATTCTTTGAAAAGCCACATTATTTTAACATAGAAACCAATTTCTCCTGAAAAGATAATAGCCAAAAGCTTTAAATTAGCTACTCAAACCTTGTATGAGCAGCAAGTTTATCAGTAGTACCTGCAGCCGGGCCGTTTCTGCTCTGGTGTGTGTCGTTTTTTCTTCTATTATTATGTGTTAGAGTTGGCAAATGCAGCATGCAAACCACTAGCTGTTATTTTTAGCTAGTCATGAAGAGACGTTTGTCTGGTTTTTCAGGTGTGGTACGTGCCGTTGAAGATTGCTTGTTAGCAAACCACCACACCATTTCATATTGTAGCGATCACAGGTTCCCTTCGTGCTTTTTGTACATTTTAAAAGTGGTCAAATTTTAAACGGTTATGGTCACTGTGGGCATTATCATTCTAATTCCTAAATCGGACTCTTTGTTTGTCAGCAACATTCAGAAGAGGCAAAAAATGTTATAAATATGTTAAGACAAGGATAGGGAATGAAGAACAGACAAAGGTTAAATCACTGCCTCAAAATGCTTGTGCTGCATTTGATTGCTAGTTGCACAGACATTACACACTTAAGTTTTTATAAGTTTTATGAGTTTAATTTTTATAAATTTTAGTTTACTATAGAAGTAGTCCTACTTCTGCATACTGTCATTAATGTTATTAATGTTATTCTGCATACTGTCATATAATGTTATTATAGAATCCATTTATCAACATTAGTTACGTTTCTCCACACAGAAGGAAAACACTTCACTGAAACTGAAGGTTAGATACTTGAGACAGGAACTTACTCCTGTGGAATCAGCTTAAAACATTATTACCTTTACAGAGGCAACATCAGTTGAACATCAAAGCATGAAAAATTTGTCTATCAAAACTTCAAAAATGATGCGATGCTTTTCATGGTTGATGGTTGTTACGCGTTGCAATTGGCAGATGTTTTGAGACAGCCCGGGCCCCATGCTGCACACTTAGGCCTCTGCTGTATGTTTTGGCATGGGTTGCGTCTCATATGCGTTGTTGCTGCACACGCAGTTTGGAGGGTGTCAGAAACCCCACAATCCCAATATACAAAATCTGAAGGTTGGGAAAATCTCTCTCCCTTCATCTCTCTTTCTCTGTAGCAGGGTCTTCACACCACTGCTTCAGTAATAAGGCCGCAACAAAAAATGATGCGGTTCAGTGGGAGACGAGCGGGCTGGGTGAGACGCAGGAATCCCAGTGCGCATTTATCAACATTCTCACTCTTGTCCAAAATGTGCTGGCCTCACTTGAAAGCCATAACCAGTCCAACTGAAGTCACAAACTGTGGATAAAAGGTCTGTTTCCAGATCTTAACATGACCGAACAAATAACCATAACATTTTTGTTGGTAGTCAGACTTTTACTCTGTGGATGGCTAAAGTTTTTCTCTTTATTTTATTGTCCTTCGTATAATTCCTTACTCTAGTTCTTGTGTTTACAGATAGAGTTTATTGCTTATAGGCTGCAATATCTGTGTGAGAGAGCGAGTAAGTGCTTTGTATACAATTTGTACTGGGATTACAAACTTGGAAGGGACATTTTCTTGAGTCATGAGTAGAGCGGTTATGAACATAAATAAATACTCATCAATGTTAATGCACCACACGTTTAGGAACATGATGCATAGTTTATACCCGGCTTCTAATGACATGTGGCGATCCTGAGACATTTCAGATTGATTCGCTCCCTTAAAATAAACACAGACCAGTTCATGACAACAGAAAAAAGTACTGGTCCTATGAAACAATAGACAGAAAAAGAGCAGGAAGGCAGAGAGACAAAGAGCCGCAGGACAGCATATCGCAATGCAGGCGATCAAATGACAATGTCACAATGTCAACATGCTTCATAGTATTGACATGTTCACAGCATGTTGCATTTGGTACAAGCAGTTGTGGTTATGATGATGTACGTTTAACATATGCCGGCCCTCTACTAAGCAGACTGCTTAGATCTCGCAACATTGGCTTACTGTCATATTTAAAAGGCTTTTGAAAAGCAAAATATTAGATGACAAATACAGTACAATAAAGAAATTTACATTTAGTCATTTAGCTGACGCTTTTATCAAAAGCGACTTACAAATGAGGATAAGGAAGCAACTTCAAATACAATAAGAGGCAATGTTTTTATGTTTTCTGCATTCATATTTAAGGTTAAATGTGTACTTAACTATTTTTGCACTATTTGCATTTAAAAAATAATCACTGTTTTCAAACATGTTTTCAAATACACCCCCATCTTCTATTAGATGAACGAAAAGGTAGCCCGTCCCAAACTCATGACATTGGTTAAGTCAGCACTGCTGCATCAGGTTTGTAGTTATGTTGAAAAGCAAACAGAGCAATGTTTTGTAAGCACCACAGAGCCACAGTGTTTACACTTTTGGGGGGAATCAGCCTACAAATGGCTTATTTAAAGTTTCTATCTGTGATAGGAGAAGCTGTTTCAACATTTGCACACATCACTTTTAATATCATATTTAAACGTGTGTTTAAACTGCACTCGGTAGAGTAAAATCATAATGGACGTTTGACACTGACTTCATCTGAAGTGCAGGAAAGCAGCTGTAGCGCTTTATGGTTTGGCAAAAGTAAACAACCCGGTTGAAATTCTGAAACAGCATGTTCTTGAGTATACATGACTTTCACATGCTGTGCGGACCAATGGCGCATGCCCTGCACATCAGGAAGTAATCCCTTCATAATGGCACTCTCACACCCTCCAGCACATAAACCTTTCTCGGTCTCAGCCCACGTCCATCAGCCAATGCACTGCTATTATAGAATACAGTCGCTAAAATACAGTGTATGCCCAGCTAATAGGGAATGTTCAAGGAACGTTGGCTAACTTTCTCTTAAAGTTCTCTCAAAGGTCTCTCAAAGTTCTCTGTTATCAAAAACATTATTGCAGTAATGTTAGTAAAATGTTGTTTTACATTTTGTAGTGTTATTTTTTAATAGTTTGTGAAATGTAAAAAAAAGGTTAAAATAACGTGCTTATTACTAAATAATATTAATACAACATCTAAAAATTGAATGCTTTAAATGTTTGTAGAACTTTCAAAATAATATTTTTAACATGTCACTTAATGGAAACGTTAGGAAAGCGTTCTTACAACCTGAAATTGTTAGCTGGGTGGATGTTGAGAGTGGGGGGCTGTAGGGATAATGCTAGGGGATAATCTGTAGTCTCTAGTGCCCCAGTTCCAGCTGGCACTGTGCAGGGCTGGCATGACAGAATGTGACAGAGGATCCGGAGGCGAGGGACTAGGGGAATCCCGTAACAATAATGCGGATGGTAAGGCTAAGGCTCAGATTAAATCAGAGCCATCGCCCACCTGCCAATAGAAAATTACAGAGTGCAGCCACACACACACTCGCTCTCTTTTTCCATCTGGGCTTAAGTCCATGTGCTGCTAAACCCAGCTACACAGCAACTTTCAGTCCTAGGTGTTTAGTAGCCCTGGACATGCTGTATGACAGCATTCATGTGCTTTTATATGACTAGGAGTTTGTTAATTCCTTGGGTGGCAATAAAGACTTTATAAAGCAGCTGCCATCAGGCTACAGAGGGCAAAATAGTAACTATCACAAAACGTATCTCCCCAGCTAACAATTTTGGTTTGTAAGAATTTCGTTTCCCTAACTTTTCCATTAAGTAACTAAAACGTTCATGTTATTTTGGATGTTTTAGGAGCGTTAAAAACAGCCCGTTTTTTAGACATTGTATTAATGCTTTTGCTTAGTTATAAGAATGTTATTCAAACCCTTTTTACTTCTGTAACATTTTTAAATGCTACACTAACAACTTAAGAATAATGTTTTATTGTATGATATATAATGTTAAAAAAGTTCTATAAAAGTACTCTCAAAATTAATAAAAAACATTAACCAACATTCTGAGAAAGTTCCCTGTTAGCTGAATTGATCCTAGATGCTGATTGGTCGATAGCCATGCTTATGCACAGCCTCTACAACCTAGCTGCTGTTTGTTTACATTTATGCATTTGACAGACGCTTTTATCCAAAGCGACTTACAGTTCATTCCATTCAAGTTATACATTTTGTCAGTACATGTGCTCCCTAGGAATCAAACCCACGACCTTTGTGTTGCTAGCGCAATGCTCTACCAACTGGGCTACAGGAACACTCGCGTTGTTGAAACGCAGCCCTACAATGAAGATTTTCTCAACAGTTTTGCTTTTCACGGCCATTAGCTTCTAAATTATGTGCAATCAGTCTGCGATCATAGATGTATTAACTATGTGATTTATTTGTCTGAAAGCAAATATCTTGCCAAAGGGAATCTAGCGTTCCTGCAACATTTTGGAACTCTACGCTAACACCAGAGGCATGCTACAGTCTCTCTGCATGATTTCTGATTTGCCTAAATGAGGTTTGTTGAGATTTACTGTGGGTGATTATAATGATGGTTTGTGTCATATTGCAGCAATCAGAAGGGGGAAGCTTGGCCTGGGAGTCAACGGTGTCAGAATAGGGCAGTGGATACTGGCTGATTTTAGCCAGAGCTCAAATGCACCTACAGCGAGGCCCCTCTGTTAACTACATACAATCAAAGAGCTGGTTCCTTAAGCCAATCACTCAAACCATGAGGCTGACGAGCAGGGTCCCTTTGTTTAGATAGAAAGCAGCTATGTGAGAAGCTTAAATTAAAATTTTATATCAAATCTCAAGAGGCCGAGCCGTTTCTACACAATTGCTGAAATTCCCATGTTCTGATCCACCATCATAAACTGTGGGCAGGTTCTTATTAAATTTTCACTATCTGTCATTACATTACTGCATATTACATCATCTTGGGTGAATTTGGGAGAAGTTATACAACTATGTAAAA
>JAZGTJ010001174.1:13040-63587 GCA_036877575.1 Botia almorhae | reverse complement strand
CCTGACACCTCACACACACACACCTGACACCTCACACACACACACACCTGACACCTCACACACACACACACACCTGACACCTCACACACACACCTTACACGCACTCAGAAATTTAGATTAGATTTAGAATCTTCTTCATGAAGAACTTGCAGTCTATGTGGTGACTGACAAACATTCATGAGAAAACTGGCTGAGCACAGCAGAGGTCCTGAGAGGACGCCTCTGCCCACGGCTACAGCCATTAGCCTTATCCAAAAATATGAGAATGAGAACCTTTCCTTCCTCTAATTTAAACCAGCAGCTACCTGCTAGCATAAGCCACTCGCAAATCATAGTTTACAGCTGTGACTGATGCTGCAGACTGATATAAACCAGGACGAGTCCTTCAGTGTCTCCTGCCACTTGTTTCAATAGAAAATATGTCAGCATAAGAAAGGAAACTGCATTCATAAGAGCTTCTAATGGGGTTGTGAGAGCTACAAACATGAATATTTGTTAAAGAGTGACCAGAGGCTGTGTAAGAGTGCCAGAGGAGGTATTAAATGTCAACACACCCCATTTACTTTCATTAATGCACACTCCCTGTCTCACAGCACAGCCGTCTCAACTCAAGTTATTAGAAATAAAAACTATTGTATAAACAGGCTTTGGCTTTATAATTGTTCATCAACTACTGTATCCTAAAACTACTTTTATGTTTTTTTGGGCTGATGTAATTTTTATTTTTTAACACATCTTTTGGATACAGAAGATTCTGAAACAAAAGATTCATTTTTCACAAGTCAGAAAATAATTGATTATAAAGTCCTGTCATACATTTTTCCTTGTTTAATATCACGTTTCATTCAGAAATGTCACAATACGCAGACACAATGGGTCTAAAATATAGTTTTATGTTGACTTGAAACACAACAAGACTCACTTTAGCATTTTAGCACTTACACATGCTCATCACAGGTTAAGAACTTAGCCGTGTATCTGACCTGTAGCAGTTACCAGCATGACTAGGCCATGCTTTCCCAGAATGCCTTGCTGTAACCATTAGAGACAGCAGTTGAGTTATTTGTTTGTGTGTATGTATGTGCACGCCAGTAATCTTGTTTGATGATGTCATCTGGACATCAACAAGACAGAAAACTGGCAAAGACAGAAAGAGCTTTTTCATTCAGAAGATGCAAAGACAGATCTCTTTACCTAAACCACACAATAGATAAATCAAGAGAGAGAGAGAGAGAGAGAGAGAGAGAGAGAATAAGTGGGTCATCCAGCCTACAGAGACTGTACTACTTACTGATGTGGAAAACACACACACACACACACTCATGCAGTAACCTCAGGCTTGCAGCATCTGAATGTTCACTGGTTTTGTGTGTGTGGTGTGTTTTTGTGCGTCAGGTGTGTGAAGGTGAACTTTTGATTTCTTAGAGATCTAAAACACAAACTCCACATGTTCCCCAAACTCACTGAACTCTGTTCAGCTACAACAGCAGGACACAACCAGATCTGTAGTCGAGTCAATAACATTGCCTGCAGCAAAAGAACAGTGTTCAAGTCTCAGGAAATTTTTGCTTTCTAGCTGCTGTTGTGATACTTTGTTTTGTAGCAGCTTGTTTTCTGTTGTCTTTACATCGAGTTTGAGCTAAAAATAACTGCAGAAGTTTAAAACTTTGAGCTAGAGGTTCAGAACTAATCAGATTGTTTGAGTAATATCAATACAACACTGCTGTGCAAACACTGCAATGAGAACTCCAATCTAGAACCATTCAGCAGAAATAAGAGAACAAGAGAACTGAGTCATTCTAGAACCTCCCTCACCTGACCCTCAACCTTATCAGAGAGAGTGAAGAGAAAGTGGATCAAACACATCAATCGTGTTTCACACAAGAACACAGTGGAATCAGCAGAACCTCTGTGAGGCTCTGGGATCCCACTCCACCTCTGCATCACGGTTTACAGTAACCCGTTTACAGTAACAGTAACTCTATTACAGTAAGATGAGAAACCGGAAACTCTCAGGAAGCAGTTCAGTCTTCTTCAGAGCTTAAAGATGAGCTAAAGCCTTTTACTGTCACTGTGAGGCTGTCAAACATAACAATGCAAAGATCAGAAGAGTGTGAAATGTCAGATGGAGTGACAATGGAACCGACACTATTATGCTGGATGTAGCGGCTGGTTGCCAGGGTGTTGCTGCCTGGTTGCCAGGGTGTTTATAGCTTGCAGCTCAGGTTAAAAAGGCCTTCCTCAGTATACAGGATATGTCACTACATGGTGAACAGCAAATGAGTGAACAAGTGTTTTCAGATATATTCAAATTATAAATGAGGAAAATAATACCTGAAGCTCCGACGTTCTCTTATACTCCCATGAGTTCAGCACTGCAGTGAGAAATCTTTCCACCAGACACCTCCTCTCAGACAGCAGAAACAAACACAACTGAAACAACAACAAGTGGTTTGTGATTTTGTGGTAGAAGTGTTATGGAACACATGTGTGAGGCTTTCATTTCAGCAAATCAGGCCCCTCGTTCACATGCTGAGATTTAAAAGGGATTCTTATATTCATGAGGAAAAAACATAAAACTGAGTTTGGCATCTGTAATTAAACTCCTATTATCTTTATACTGGTACCACCTTTCTGAAGGAAATTTTAGTGTCACAAACTCATCGCCACAATGCTAGAGTAGAACTCTCATGCAGAAACACTCCAGCGCTGTGGCGGTGAGAAAGATCAAAACATGTCTGCCTTCAATCTGACCTTCAGCCTAACTTATAACTTCTGCATATCTTAACAGAGCAGAGTTTAGTTCGAGAGACGCCTCCTTTTTAATTTTTAAAAGAATCATTTTCTTTTCAAACTAAACCTGACCTGGGAGATACCGCAGAAAATGCGATGGATTGTTAGTATGTGAGCTGCGTGCAATTGACCAACAAAAAACAGAACACGCAGTAAACAGAGTGTTCATTCAGAGATCTGCTGCTCACCTCTGTCTCTTAGGAACTGCAGCTCTTGTGGGCTGTCCTCATGAGGAATTATAGGGACTTTTCATTTCAAAGCTCGAGCTCTATCATCATTTTGTCTGAAGTGTTTTATTGTGTAAAAAGTGGCCCAGGAGTGATGTCATTTATCTGAGCATCTGCGGAGTAATTAGAGTAATGATTGATAAAGAAACATTTTTATTTAATTGAATGAATTTGTTTAGTGAACATCAGATTCATCTCAACACTGGTGGGTTTGGATCCGTTTCTCTGTATGCCTGTACATCTGGGAGAAATACTTCTGGAACCCAGGTCCACTATAAGCTGTTGTGCTCTGTTATAACTGCACTGGTGCTTTGATAGAGTCTTAATATTTCTCTCTCTCTGTCTGATCTGGGATCAGTGAGCTGATAATTGGATACATTAGTCTTTAGCTGTTAGATCTCAGAGGCTAAACTTACGTGCATTAAAAATGAGAACCTCTCCTTCACCTGCAGAACTTCCTCCCAGAAAAGCGACTTCAATCAAATAAAAGTTTGTTGCATCACAGCAGATTAAACCCAAAACATGGAAAAACATTCCCCACTAACAACTAACACACACACACCAGCATGCACTGAACAACTCATTCAAGTCACCCGGTAAAGAAGTCAACTAGTGTTCATCAGTGTTTACTATGTAAATGACTCATGTGACAGCTGGTGGGTTCAACACAGATTAAAAATACACTCTCAAAAATATCCATTAACAGATTCATGCTGCTCCTGTAAGCATGCCAAAAAATATTCATGTAATTATTTTTAGAGGACCTCAGAGGGAACTGCATATCTCCAAAAATTGCTCCAACTGAACTAATGTAATGACATTCTTATATTAAAAGTCCAAGTATGTTTTAGTGCCACTGATTTTGACCATTATGGGTTACCATAGAACTAAACAAATGACACACAAACACCCGGGAGGCAGTGTGTACACAGAGGAATCTTCCCACTGCTGTGGCGTGTTTATTTGTGAAGAGTTCTGTCTCTCACCTCATCCAGCAGCCATCTGCTCCATACTGCATCAGCATGATCTCATATCACATGATCAGATCACACAGAATCTCTTTTAGAAAGTGTGTGTGTGAGGGATATTCTTAATGAAGGCCCATATCACACACAAACACACATTAAGAGACAGTAGAGGGCTGAATCTGGGGACTGATAATCAGTTTCACAATCAGTTTCATGGGGACCGCTGGCTTGTCCTCACAATGTATGTGTGTGTGACTTTTACCATCCTTGTGGGGACATGTGGTAGTCCACACAGTGGTAGAAAAACAAGCACACACACACACACACACACACACACACACAGGTACTGTACACACACACACACACACACACAGGTAGACATGCTCACACACTCATATGATATTCAGTCACCAGTACAGTAATTTAAACATTATGGCGTTAACATGAAACTAGTGAGGGTCAGATTGCAACATGAATATATTGTTACTGTACATGCACTCTACTGTACATACTGTACCAAATACAGCATCACTTGCTATAATACGATTCAGCATTTCAACAAACTGACTGATTTCTGACTTCACTCTTTCACTTGGATTATTGACTTTCAGGAAGGTCCATTTCTAGTTTAAAAAGAAACACCATCAAGCATCTCAGGCTTCTGTAAATGATGTCATTCTCAAAGGCAATTTTCACTCGAAATTTCATGACCTGTGGTAGCCTCAGGCCAGAGACATTTCCATCTGAAAGACTCTGACAGAGTTTTCATCTATCACAGGCTTGTTAACTGCTGAGGTGACAGTCTGGATCAGCACAGACTCTGACGGACAGGAATCACTGCACAGAACCAAACATCAGCTCAGCAGCATCTATACAGTGTGCTCACAGAAAGCAGCGGACGCCTGTGAATTTCTGAACCTAAACTCTGATTTCTGGAGTGTAATTGGGCTCGAAATTTCATGCTGGTGACAGATCTCTGCTCTAATGACCAGGGGACCTCAGCTGGTCTGACACACCACCCAGTACTGTGTCCCTGGTTTTGATGTATCCAGCAGCCCTCTCTCTTTCTTTGTGTGTGTGTGTGTGTGTGTGTGTGTGTGTGTGTGTGTGTGTGTGTGTGTGTGTTGAACACACACTCTCTACTGCTGAGATATGTGTCTTTCTCAGGCAATGGTGCCATGTGTGTTCTTCATCATTAACTATTGCTATAATTCACATGAATCTGTTTTTGATGGATTAGTCTCTCTTAATTGAGTGCTACAAAATCACATTCACATATAACTTCTTTGCTAGTTGAGGTATTCAGATCCAAAATGTTCAAATTAACACAAAACATGTTATGAAAAGTGATATGATGGATAATTATTGTAATTAGTTTTTAACTACAGTACTACAGTGCAGTACTACAGTACAGAACCACAGTGCAGTATTACAGTGCTGATCTATAGTGCAGTACTACAGTACAGAACCACAGTACTGTATTACAGTGCTGAACTATAGTGCAGTACTACAGTACAGAACCCCAGTGCAGTATTACAGTGCTGAACTATAGTACAGTACTACAGTACAGAACCACAGTACTGTATTACAGTGCTGAACTATAGTGCAGTACTACAGTACAGAACCACAGTACTGTATTACAGTGCTGAACTATAGTGCAGTACTACAGTACAGAACCACAATACTGTATTACAGTGCAGTAAATTATGAATTAATTGTCACACCAACATCTTTAACCAAATGACGGATATTTCATTTGACAGCTGCACAGATTCAGCTGTCAGGAGAATCAATCACATGCAGTTTGACTGTCACAGGAAGCTGATCTGCAGTAACAGGAAACTCTAAGTAAACTGCAGGTTATTACTCAGCTGAGCTTTTTTAGTGTTTAGTGGTTAGGGTACGAAATGGGAAGGCTGCTCCACAGTGTGCAAATCTTTATCCCCTGCTCCTCTGGGGCTTTCCCCCCCTATATAAAGACTTGATGAATACATAGCCTGAGAGAATATACAGAACAGATGGCTTTTGTTATCCTGATCTGCCAGAACACAGCATACAGATGTGATGACATCACAAACACACTTTCACTCTCTCTTCAGAAGGAAAATTAAGCAAGTGCTTCACAAATAAAAACACAATATATGGTACAGTATGTGATCTTCACTTTTCTAAAGTATCATTTGTTGTACAGTATATATTGTGCTGCCTTAAATGGCTAAAAGGATAAAAACAGTAACTTTCACCAGCTCAGACCATGTTTGCACTGAAGGTGTGATTAGACTGACAGTCTGATTGGCTGAAACTTGGCATTTAGTTAGTATACAAGGTGAGAAAACACCTCTCATCCTGCAGGAATGAGGAGGAACAGAACGCTTGTGTCTCAGCACAGACCTGCACAGACCTGAAGAGGAGGAACAGACGCTTGATGAAGCTGTTACTGTGCTGTGATAAATCACAATCTCAAAGAGATCAGTGTGTGTGTGTGTGTGTGTGTGTGTGAGAGAGAGATCTTCAATCTCATTCTGTGCTGGTAGATGATTGTGTGTCATCTCTCACATAAAGTAGAAGACATTTGTCCCACTGATTGATTTATTTATTTACTTGTTAACTAACTAGGTTTGTTTCCTTAATATTGTATTTTTGTAATATTTGTATTTTTATTTGGTATTTTTAAGAGATCTTTAAAAAAAACAGAGAAGATGACTGATATCCCTCACAGTGTATTTCAGAGGGCAGTGGATGAAGTTTAATGCAGAATCATTACTAATGACTGTCATTTCACTGACAGCTGGAAATGACCCAGGAGAGATTCTGAGGTCAAAGTTCAGCTTGTACACCGATAAGCTCCTCTCCTGCAGGAAAACTGGGCTTGGGCTGACAGCACTACACACTGATGACAAAAGCTCATCTGCTCAGTGTCTAGATGAATGGAGTGTCTCTTTTCTCTAGAGCTGAGAAACAGTCTGTGTGCTGATGTGTGTGTATGCAGGCACATAAGAACTCCACTGCCATCTGCTGACTGAGACTAACACTCACCGTGTAGCTTCCATGTGAGTGAATGTGACAGCAGGCCTCTCATCATATAAGATGATGTTATATGATACATATATGTGAATTTCCTCACTTCCACTCAAGCACACAAGATGATCTCTTTAAAACAATCTCAAATCATGCAGGGACATTAGATGCTTGTCTAATATGTACACACCCATACAGATATGACCACAGGAAGGTTCATACACACACACACACATGAAGCTGTACATACTGGATTACTGAGGGTCTGACACACATGGTGGATTAGCTGACACTGGAGATCACATTCAGAGCAACAGCGGATACAGAAGCACACATTAAACAGAGAAAACATGCATTGAATCACAGCAGGTGCATCATATCCATACAAGCAAGAGGGTCATTGTGTATCTGTACATGAAATGTTCAGTCTCTAACTGACACACAGGCTGGACATCAGCTGGCCAACACACCTGCAACACACCCTACAGTCCAACCATCAAGTGAGCGAGCAGGACACAAGTTCTGATGTTACACACTGCTCAACATCTGAGCCTGAAATATTCAGTGATTCAGTTTATTATTACTGTTGCTACAGTTCAATGTGATCTTTTGACGTGAGACATTACCGTAACTACCCTAGAAACTGCCTAGCAACCACTCAGAACACTGTAACATTGTTAAGGCAACTTCTCATGTGTAAACTTCACTCATATTATCTTCAGAGAATGTATAAATCTGTAAACATCACAGCTGCTGCTCTGGCAGGACAGTCAGCTGTGCAGGGCTGCATTCACTGCTTGTGTTCTTATGATGTCAGCAGACAGTCAGTGTTGTCGTCATCACTCTAGATGCTGTAAGTGTTTTCTGTGAAATGCTGTTGAGTTTTGAAATCTTCAGCCAACAAACAATTTTGTTTGCTAGCATGTTAATAAACAATAGTTTATTACATGAAGTAGTATGTTAATAAACAAAGTAGTTTATTACATGAAGTAGTATGTTAATAAACAATAGTTTATTACATGAAGTAGTATGTTAATAAACAAAGTAGTTTATTACATGAAGTAGTATGTTAATAAACAATAGTTTATTACATAAGGTAGTAGTTAACCAATTAAACCTTTTTATATCTCTCTCTGTTCTCAGGAGATGTGGCATCCTTTAAGAGCAACAGCGGTTGAGTGGTCAGCTGACATCAGCAGAATCTCCACCTGCCCTCAAAACTACCTGCTCACATCTGTCCATCAGCCGGCCTTATTGACCCCTGGTGTCAGGATCACTGTACTGTATCTACAGCCTGTCACTGCAGAACGTTCTGTTGCTGCTTTCCTACATTAGAAAAACATTGTTTATATCTTTACTAATAATTAACTGCAATATTAAATGAACTAGATCAGATTTGTTGTTTCTGCAACATGAAGTCCATGTTGCAGTGCTAAACCCTGAACTGTCATGAGTTAGACAGCAGAACATTACACTGATTCTTCAGTTAAAGCTCTCAGGATGGAAATTCATTTGTGCACTGGGACCTGAAGATGTTGTAAGGAGCTTTAGGGAGACTCATGGGTAAAAATGTCATGTGACAGGCTTTAGATACAGTACAGTGATCCTGACACCAGGGGTCAATAAGGCTGGCTGATGAACAGATGTAGTTTTGAGGGCAGGTGGAGATTCTGCTGCTTTTGACATGTGACACAACTGTCTGGCTACCCCACTCTGTTTCCCTGCTCAAGGTCCCTTACTAATCCCACTCCCCTCTCTACTGTCCTATTAAATAAAAAATACAGGCACGAAAAGGCCAAAAATATAACTTGTAACCCAGTACATATGCAAGAAGAATTTTAAAACAGCGTTTACAATATTTTAATTGGGATTAATATTATATTTTTATTTATCCCAATATTTTAATTGGGATTAATAATCCCAATGAATATATCATTAAAGAATTAAAATATTAAGGAATGGTAACAGTTATTGGAAGACATACAGACGCTCTGTGAGGAAAAGATCTGATGTCATCTGAGGATAAATTAAGATATACTTCTGTGAGGAAACACATAGCTCCAGAAATAAATTAAATGATATTCCACTCACTGATTTCTGAGCTATTGGACACAGAATTCTTTCATAAGCCTGTCATCAATTCACATACAAGCCAGAAACTGAGAACATGCACATGTTTGCCAACACGCTTCAAAAATCAACAAATCAAACATGTATGTGTGACATCAACTTCTTCAGACTAAACGTCTCACAGTGTAATTGAAACAGAACTGCCTTGTAAAATCATGAACTCTTAATGCTGCAGTTTTTTTCTCTCAGTCTGGAAAAACCGGACTGATTCTCAGGTTTCTCCCGGCTGTCTCAGACAGAAAGCCCCTGACAGTCAGAGAGTCGATTACTGACGATTGTGTGTGAGTTTTTAAAAGAGAAAACAGTTCGCTAAGCTCCAGACACGACTGTAAATAGGCGGAACTAATGCTAGAGAACAGTGTTGATTCCTGGGAGAGCACAAGCTTATACAATTACACAGGAAAAGAAAGTCACTTATCACCCTCATTCAGTAGCACAAACGCCTCACAAGAGACCTGAATCCCTGACCAGTGACGTGCAACCTCTTGTACATACAGTACATGGATTTTGTGAAGAACATCATTTCTGCAGCATTAGAGGCACAAAATGGAATCGCTTTATTAATTAGTTTTAAAATAATAAACCCCAGGTTACTGAAGATGGACAATACTGTTTCAGATAAATAATGAGTCTCCTGTCCCCCAAATGTCAAAGAGTTTGGGATTTTCACAGTAATTAAAGGGTAAGACTAAGAAGTTCTAGAATAATAAATGCAACAGGCTAATTATTCTTTTTTCCTTTTAATTACAGAGTATGTCGGTCAAACCCCATAAAACACAGAAGAGAGAACGAGAAATAACTATGAAATTAATGCAAAGACCCTGAGATATCAGCCCTGGAGAGATGAAGCGAAAGAGGAAGAGAGAGGGAGAGGGAGAGAGGGACAGAAAGAGGAAGAGAAAGAGGAAGAGAGAGGGAGAGGATAAGAGGGACAGAGAGAGGAAGAGAAAGAGGAGGAGAGAGGGAGAGGAAGAGAGGGACAGAGAGAGGAAGAGAAAGAGGAAGAGAGGGACAGAGAGAGGAAGAGAAAGGGAGAGAAGGAGAGAGAGAGGAAGAAAAAGGGAGAGAAGGAGAGAGAGAATAAGAGAGGAAAAGAGATGAAGAGAGTGGGAGACAGAGAGAGGGAGAGAGAGAGGGAGATAAAGGAAGAGAGGGAGGGAGTCACCACGATACAGACATTGAGTAAAGCATGAAAGATTAATAAGCACTTTTCTGACTCTCTGATCAATAATATGACAGAATGATTGATAAATTACAGCAATATGAATTATAGTATAAGGAGAAAGATGCAAGAAATCACTAAAAAAATCAAGCAGAAATTAGGATGCAACAATGAGTTCCAATGACATAGCAGGTACAGTATGAATGAAATAATGAAGTAATATATTTTCAGTAAGATAAAACAGTAGGGCAGGATTTTGACATTCTTTTCTTAAATCTACCCTCATTTATTTTAATGTTGTTAAAATCACAGAATTACTGTGATATCTATTGACAATGTTTTATAAAGGCTGCATTACCTACAGCAGTATAAAACAACAACAAAATATCAACATTTTACATATATTTTATATACATTTATATTTGGATATTGGTGAATATTCTTACTAACCACTCTAATCAATCTGCAGACTAAGTGACAGTCACATCACCTAAAGAAAGTTCAGAAGCAGAGCGTCACATTTTCATTAAAACTATGATGAAAACACTTTTTGCCTTTGGACTGATGTGCACTAATGAATCACGTACAGTATGACCATCACGTACAGTATGACCATCACGTACAGTATGACCATAAGCATGTTTTAAGAAAATAAACAGAGTTTTGTGACTTTAAGATTAACAATATAGAAATCTTTACAGATCAGTAACTACATCCACACCTGAAGAGATAATAAGATAATATAATAATATCAGCACAGATCTTTAAAAACACCTGAACCAGCAGCACCCCTGAAGGTCAAAACCGAGTAAATCTCCAGGCTGAAGGCAGCCGCCTCCGAGAATAACTGGAATTGACATTTTCAGAGAGGAAATTTTGTCCCCTGATACTCAGAGCTCAGAGACTCTGATTGGCTGAAGGGATTGAAGTGGAGCTGTTGATGTAGAGAGCAGAAACAATCTCATCTCAAGTCTGTAGGTACACAAACAGAGGTTGCTGGGAAACATTTCAAAAGAGCACAAATATTTCTAAACAGCACAAACACAAGAGATGGATGACAAAACCAGACACTAAACTACTAAAGCTTCTACTGACGGAGAGACATTTACACGAACCACAATATTCACAATATGAACAAACTTCATTTAACTTTGCACATTAAGCAAACACCAAGCTACCTCCCAGAACAACCTAGCAATGTAACAACATTCATGCATTACTGCTGCAGCTGCATAGCAACACCCCAGCAACGCTTTAGCATTGAAAGGGCAAGTTTTACATGGGCAAACACGGCACATATCTTCTGAAGAAAATGTCAAACTCTAGATAATTCAGTCTGTTAAACTGATAATAATGTTTCGGTAGGAGATTTTGTGAGGCAGGTTCAGTCAGGCAGGTGTCACTGATTTGAGAGCTGAGTTCACCATGTTCTCTCTGTTCACCTCCACAGGGTCATCTTATCCCCAACACCAGCCACAGCTTTCAACACAATCACACGCTGCTGCACACACAGTTCAGAGCTTTAGCAAAGCTTGAGTTCACAAGAAACATTTCAGGAGAACCACAAATTCAACAGCAGCATTTCTCAGACATCAGGAATAAAGAGACATGTTATCACTGGGCATTCCTAAAAAGATTTTAAAAATATTTAAACCTGTTCAAACCTGGAATTCCATGATAAATTTCATTCGTGTGTTATTCAATCAACCTCTTTAATTTTTTTATTATGTAAAAATATTATGACCTTAGGTAATAATCTTCTTCAATTAATAAATTAATACTTCACGCAAATCAAATGAAACAGCACAAACAGCAGCTTCAAAAGACAGACATGAATTAAAAAAAAGCTGTTTTCATAATCTGAAAAAGATGTTTGCGTCATTGTGCATCTGTGCTGTGTGTTGTGTTTTTATTTTCTGTGTTGTGTGCTGAGTTTTATCTTCAGTGTGTGTCTGTGAGACAGAATCTACTGACTGTGAGATCAGATCAGGGTTGGACGTCACATTCTCCCCTCTGATCCCAGATCATATTTTCAGACAGCATGTCCATCCGTTACAGCAGAGAAACACTGCTGCTCCTGTCCTTAGTTTAGCTGATCATGCTGCAGTGTCATACAGGTCTAATGTCATAGTGTCCAAACACAGTTAAATCTCTGACACTACTAACACAACCAAACTCCTGTAACCACAATAAAACACTTCTCCATTTTCATGTGTTTCTGCTCTTTGAATGTGAATTAAACTGTATGGTAGGTTTGGAACAATGTTTCCTGTCTCAGTGAGGTAAAATCCTCAAGGTCATCATCAGCTTGAATACATTTACATTTAATTATTTAGCACATGCAACTAATTACATGCTAAATCAAATCATTTAATACAAATATTGCACACTACTGTTTATTTTCCTTTGGCTGCCAAGCAAAATAAATGTAGTTTGCAAAGTGTTTATCATTGGCCTGTTTATGTTGAGTTTGCATATTTCTTCTAACATCAACATTTCTGTCTTTGGAATAACACGATTCTGAAAAATGCTTCTAAGATTCAGCATTCACTGCCACACCCAAACAACAAAACAGATCACTGGTGCCATCTGCTGGCCACACGTTCCGTTTGTGGTGTTAAACAGTCATTTCATTTATTTGGGGTAAAACTAATTAATACACACCTCAAATAATGAGGTTGTCTATATCAAGGGAAATGTGTATTACAGGACCTATAAGAGTTTGTTGAAGTTTTATACCCACACCAGTTGTGCTACAAGTGATGTCAATTATATTAAGCTTTCAGATTTAAGATTCTTGTCTGGAGGAGGGTTATATTACAACACACTTAAATACACACAGGATCGCTTAGAAATTACATAGCGATGCCCTGACAACATCCCACAACTTTAAAACCGGCAACGCCCACTTACATGTCCTTCATAAAAGTAACTAAACAAGTGATCATGTGACAGTTTGCTGGATGATGTTGTTCTACAGATGATGTCATTTCTAACCTCTTCTTTAAGCCAGTGAACAAACTGCTGTCATTTATCTACCACACACACACACACACACACATAATTGATTATTTGTCTGAAGGGGTTGATCCTCTATAAGCAGGAGAATCCTGTCCAGACAGCTTTCCATTGTGACTCCTGATGCCTTCAAACAGACAGTGACAAATGATCTGTGTGCTAGTTACATGACCAAACTGCAGCACAATACTGTTATTGGTTTAGCTTGAGTTAACTCTGTCTGTGTGTCAAGCTGACAGAAGCATCGTCATCGATCACATTTATGAGCAGAACATTTATAAACTCAGAAGAGCTTAGATTAACCATCCAGCTTTGATAAGGTGTCTCTTTCTATAAGTACAGTACAACAGACCTTAAAGTAGGGGTGTGTGTGTGTGTGTGTGTGTGTGTGTGTGTGTGTGTGTGTGTGTGTGTGTGTGTGTGTGTGTGTGTGTGTGTGTGTGTGTGTGTGTGTGTGTTCTCACAGTTCTCAGGTGTGTGTAGAACGCAGAACCCAAAATAAACATGGAGATCCTGCCTCATTCTGATCATTTTAATACTTTTCTGTGTGATCTGAGCTAAAGAAAAACGATTCATGTTTTCAGTTCATTTGCTGATTTAAAATATGCTAACGTGTCTATATATTACTTATAGTTATTTGCTCTGATTTGGCTTTTATCGAGCGCTACTTTTGGACCCTAAAAGTGATGCAACACAACAGAAGGGTGTGTGTGTGTGTCACTTCTCTTTGCATGTGTTAACTGAATGACAACAGCATCTTACCTCACACAAACCAGAGTCTAATGACCACATCACAGTCAAACATGCTCATAAAACGCCTCAAATCCAAAAGTGTACAACCATAACAAACTGCATAAACAGACTATACTTCACTGGTGCCAGTATCCAGCCTGACCGAATACCAAGACGAATCACTGATCAAACAACCAGTCAGATAAAATGTAAGGATCAGCCTGTATTGATTTTATTTAAGTGAACAATGTATATATAATATACTGTCCTGCAGAAACCTCCTCTACTCGTTTATACACAGAAAGCCTCTTCTACGCGTTTATAAATGTACGTCACCTCTCCGGTGTCACGTGATTGGTGACGTCATCAACGTGTCAGCTTACCTGATCAACTTCATTTAAATATCAGCCTCGTGTCACGAGCCCAGTTTCATCTTCAGCTTTAGTCACTGATGGCACACGCGCTATTAACACCATTATAGAGCAGAGGGGGTAAAAGTTACCCCTGCTGGTGAATGTTACAACTACACCGGGGCAACTATTCATAACACACACACACACACGTAATTAATAGTGTGGCTATAATGTCGTCATCATATTTGAGCCTCCGTCACATTTAAATTAAAATAACGAACTTAACGGCCGCTGCGCTCGGTTGCTCGTGTCAGTCGTGATGAGCAGCGACACCGCGGACAGATCGTCCGTCAGGGCGGAGAAACCTCTCTGTTCACGCCTGAGAAACGTGCTGAAACGCGTCGGTGTGTGCGGGAGAGGCGGACGGTGTCAGTACGGTAACGGGAATGAAGATGCTGACAGTGTGAAAGCAGCAGGTGAAAGCCGCGGGCGCTGCGTGATTCACCCGCTGAGTCCCGCCCGGTAACAGTCACAAAACCACACAGACAAGCACGATAAATACAAGAAAAGCGTCTGCACGGAAAGAGTCGTTTTACACACGTGTGTCAAGCGACGCGGTTTACTGGGGCATGTTGTCACACGTGTATTATGTTGTAGTTTAATGTCAGTTATTAATACAGCGTCTGTTTGCCGAAACGAATGGCGTAATGTTTGTGTTTCATCTTTTCCTTTGTGTCTCACATTATTTTGTGTTGTGTTAATGTTTTACAGAATAAATTCCCCTGACACGATGTTTAATATCAGATTGAATGAATGAATGAATGTTCACCCCCATATAATCTTAATATTCACATATTTGCTATAATACAATATGGCCGCTATATTTGCAGTGGGAGTTTGTGCAGGATTATAATCTTTATATACCAGCGTGTGGCTGTAGTTAATAATATCATATGCCATTAACTGAAGGATTGTTGTTCCCTCAGGTGTGCTTACCTGATGTTTATGGTGTTTCTCACATTCGTCAACCTCATAACCATTCCTCTGGATATGGCCTTTTCTGAGGACATGCATGGCTATGCCCACAGATGCTGGGTGGCATTCAATGTCTTCTCAGACATGATGTTCTGTGTGGACATTGCCATTAATTTTCGAATGGGTACTTTCAGTAAAGATGGTCAGGTAGGAACATGTCCTAAATGTCTTGTAGTGTATCTGGAAGTAAAAATCCTGCAATGCATTTCTGGGTCTGTCTAGGTGCCCATCCTCGATTCAAATCTGATAAGAAAAGATTATTTAAGAACCTGGTTTATTCCTGATGTGGTGGCTGCGTTTCCTGCTGACATTATCATTATTATTGTGGCAAGTTCTTTGATTCATCTACAGTCATATCGGTAGCATTGATTACATACAATATTCAACAAGTCATGATACAGTTTCCAGTGAAAGCATATTTAATTCGTTTCAGGAGCAGTATTATCATACTGACACCAGTTCACTGTTGGCTTCCAAGATGTTGCGAATGCTCATGTTTGCGAGGATTCTGAGTATGATCCGTCTGCTGCGTGTGCCGAGACTCCTGAGGTTCTGCTCGGAGCTGGAACATGTCAGTAAAGTCCAGTACTGCTGTTTAAAGGAGTGAAAGTGGTTAAGACCTCTGTTATGTTACATTATGCTGGTGGTTTAGTTTAAACTGGTTTTATCCATGTGTACAGGTGTCAGACATACAGCTTGAGGGAGTCAGGAGGTCGTTCAGATTTGTTTGTGCAGTAATGATGATGTTTCTCATCTGGCACTGGAATGGATGTATTCAGTACTTCATTTCTGTACTGGAAGAGTTTCCCCCGGACTGCTGGGTCACAAAAGAAAATCTCACTGTATGTCTAGTTTTATATTGACTATATGAGTCTTTATTATGGACAGAAGTCATGTGTAAGCTTTTGTTTCCTGTCATATTTTGCAGCATACTTCAATTGGTGAAAAATATTCCTTTGCTTTGTTCAGAGCTTTCTTTCAAATGACCTGGATATCACACGGACTGTCAGACCCACCAACACGTACATCACACCTTCATTTTCCACATTCATTCATCTAAAAACCTGAAGGAAAACTTTTATTAGTGCTGTTTGTTTAGGTGAAGTGAAGATTGTCTGTTTCTTCAGGTCTAGGGGAACAGTGGACTGTTATCATAAGTATGGTGATTGGATATGCCATGTGGATCGCAGTAATTGCTTTCCTGGTTGCGACATTTGGCAGTGCGGCTGCAGCTGGTAATGCATACATGAAGAAGGTGCTCCTGCGTGACTTTTCTAATGTTTGCTAACATTTATGAAATTACTTGTTTGTCAGATAATATAATGCCATGAGCAATGTGTTCCAGATGAACCAGCTGGAGTCCTCCAAGATCTTCAGACAGCTGCCTAAGGCCCTGCGCCAGCGTATTAGTGCACATTACAAGTGGCAGTTTGATAAAAAGAACTTTCTGGATGTGATGTCAAAACCACTGAGAAAGGTTACTAATATGTGACTCAGAGTCAAATTCTCTAAATGTAAACTGATGAGTGAATCTGATGAGAGAACATGTTTAACCTGAAGGTTTCAGCAAGTATGTTTGGTTGTAAGAAGTGCGTGATTCGCTGCTTGTTATTGCTGGTCACAGACTGAAATTCCAAAGAGCCAAACTATTAGACAAAAATCTGCATATGCCCCTGCATGTAAGATGCATCATTAGTATTGGTGGTCATTTCATGAAATGAATGACTGCATTTTAAATGGTGCATCTTCTAAAAGTTTATTTCGGAGTACAGTAGCATCTACATGAGCTCAAAGCTAACAGACTGTTTGGATTTTGTGATGTCTTAAATGATGGTATGTTTCATAGGATATTATGGCTGCCATGTGTTGTAACATGCTGAAGAATGGGTCATTGTTTGTGAAGCATGATTATACATTGATTGAGGCCATCTTGATGAAGCTGGAGTATGAGTTCTTCCAGGCAGGTGACATCATCATTCATCAGAACAGTCAGGCTGACCGCATGTTTTTCATCGAGTATGGACGAGTGCTGGTGGAAACAGAATTCTTTCAGGGGGAACTGTGTTGTGGAGATCACTTTGGAGGTGATGTATGAGAAACTGTAGAATGATTCAGTTTATGAAGTTGCCAGAATTTTACCAACACAGTGTGGTTCACATGACAGTTCATCGCAGTCAAGACCCGCCCACTTTCGACAGGAAGTGACCCGTTTGTTGTGTGCTGTCAGGGTTAGTTTAGTTTGCAGCCCAGCATTTGCGTCTTATTATCTCGATTCAAGATATACAGTGTCTTGGAGATCTTACAGTATATCAGCAAACATGGAATCAGTACTGTACATCCAGCCTTCTCCCCATCATTTGAAGTTTTCATGTGTGTTTTTGCAGAGATGTGTTTGTTGTTGGGTGGAAGGCAGCTGGCTACAGTTCGTGCTTTAAACGCCTGCAGACTTTTCTCACTGTCTGTAGAGAAACTTCAGGAGATTGAGGAGGAGTTTCCTGATGTACTGAATGATCTGAGGACAACAGCTAAACAGCGCAAAAATGATCTAGAGCGTAAGGGACCTTTCACAGGTGTTCTCAGTTCTACAACAGCTAGACTGAGTGTAGAACAGTGGCTCATGAATCCAGTCTTAAAAATGGTTCCTGGATGCTGAAAAAAGCAACAGTCTGTCCAGAGTGTGTTTACATTAACCATCAGCTACAACAGTAAACCAAACAATACACCCAGTGTCAATGAATCTTTCAGGCTGCATGTGGTGTATATACGTATAAGTGTTGTGTGTGTGTGCTTTACTGAAGGTGCTGAGCTGGGACAACAGGCTCCATCTACATCTGATGGCGTGTGAGAGAAAAAAGACATACTGAGCCAGAACCCAGTGTTTCATGTCCTTTAAGAGCTGTTGAATAAGATCATCTTCATGTTTTATCATTTTAAACTTTTAGGAGTGTTGCGTGACTTTAATAATTCAGTCCTTTATCACTTGAATTTGTGTGTTTATCTTTTTCAAACAATTCTCCAATAAAAAAAAACTAATTACACAAATACGAACAACATGTTCCTCTGCTATCAATCACTTTCAGCACTCACACACAAAAACAGTAAAGAAATGCAGAAAGCCTCTTTAAAATGCACCACAAGCAGAAAGTTATTAATATCTTTTTTTAAAAGAGATTTTTAAAAGAACCTGAATTTTTACGAAAAAATCAAAAGAAAATCAAAAAGCCTCTTTTGAAACAGCATAAGCATAATTAACGAAACTCTCTCTGGCATATTTTATTGTGAAGCCTCTACTCTGCCTTCACTGCAGTCACTGTTCTCTTAAGAATCTTCCTGCTGAACGTACATGATGCAGAACTCTCTCTATATGAAGAATGCAGCAGAATCTAAGCTGCTATGAAATCACTGTTCAGAATAGCTCATTTAATATTTTAACTGTGATTTCTACAGAATCTGTGGAATGTGATACTGGTTACTCACCCAAGACCATTTGCACCTGAAGCGCAGTAAGTGTGGATTTGAATTTCACACTCAGGCTCTACATAAACACACAGCAAAAGATAATTACAAACTAAATAGCACTTTAACCCAAGAACCACAGACGCACAATACAGTAATTTCACCAAAGAGAATCCCAATGCTGTGACCAAGATCTGCTGCCTCACCTCTGTAAGCTGTGTCCGAGTATCACTAGGGCTCTGTCTCAAATGAAGTGCTTCAGGGTTAGGACACACTGGCAGTAGCACACCATCAGTGCGCTTGCTACAGAGAAATAGTGCGGCCACATGGGGGCGCCTACGAGCGCCATTTTACATTTACATGAAATAATTTAGCAGACTGCTAAATCAAACTACTGTATGTTATGCTAACATTGAAACTAATGTACAATGAAACTAGCTTAAACATAAACGTAAGTGTGTAGGTATAAAAACTAAAACCTTTGTCACAGGAAATATTTTATTTTAGGAATCCCGCAAGTCCATGACCATCTACATCAAACATGTTGTTTGAGACCAGAGGTGTGTCCCAATTCACATATATATGTAACATTCCTCACACTCAAAAATGCAAAGAGACAGTGCACCAAGTATCCCAGTAATGCACCTGCTTTCTGAAGTTCCTGATGTCCTGCTTGTTCTTCTCTACTCTTAGAGAGACCACCAAAGGCAGAACATGTCCACTGAAGGCCCAACCCTCCACTTCCCCTCTTTAGTAATCATAAGATATCCTGACTGAAAGATGTTAGAAGACAACACATGGTAAATCAAGCATTCACACTGTTATGAGCAGTGCTATACTAAAGGAACATCACTGTAATTCTCATTTGAATTGTGGCATTTATAATCCTTAATAAAACAGTGTAACTGTAATCATTATGACTGAGGTACATGTTTGGAGAAGGACTGATAAACATACATCACCTGAAGAATCACTGGGTCATTACGCACAGCAGGTGTCCCATATTAAGATGTGTATGGTTTGGATAACTCGTTTAAAATATTTGTTTACACATACGTTTGTAATGCTGCTTCTTTTGCCCTATACTTCAGCACTATTTACAAAACAAATGAGGGTTGTTCTTAAACTGAACTCCACTGAACAACTGTTACTGTTATGAGGTTTATTAAATGTCTGTCAGTTACAAACATTCTGTATTCCTCTTTAAAAGTGTGACAGGAAGCCAGCACGTTCTCAAAATAAAACCCTGAGTAATTTGTGGGTCTGTTTTGCAATTTCAGATTTCCTCAGACATGTGTGTTGATTTCAACAGTCGTCAACTCAAAGATAATGTGATGAAAGAGCACAAGGACATTGTAATAAATAAATTTATTTTCTCAAATAGCGTTACAGTATTTGGCACAAGAGAGTGTTCAGCTACAGTAGTTACACAGGCAACAGAATAAAGCACTTGGAAATTGATTCTGTAAACTAAACCATGTGGTCCACAGAAGATTTTTTAAACACATTTAAACATAATTGTCTTATTTTGCTCTTAAGAAACAAAGACAAAAAACGATTGGCACTTTGTATCTTCCTTTTAAAGGCAAAGTATGAACTTGTTGAACGTTCGGACAGTAATAACTGAAATGTCTGGATCTGGTTAAATACCCCATTAACTGCATCAGGTGTAAAGCTACATGAACCAAATAAAAGCACACAGAAAACCACAACCAACACCTGTCTAAACAAATGTACAATAATTCAACTGCTAATCTACAGTGACATCTTAATAGTTATTTCATAAAATAAAGTAACATTAAAAAGTGTTTATTAAACTTTTATTTTATTTAAAAGTGGCACAAACCAGCGAGCAGAACTGCTATAATCTGAATACAATCTAGTTTGTCATGGGTTTCTTCTTAAATCATTTATTTTAAAGAACATTTTTGTAAACAAAATATTTTCAAAGGTCCAGGTGAGGTGGTAATAAAATATAGTGATATAGTTTCAGTGATCTGATTCAAAAAGACACAAATCTCATTTTCCAACAGCAGATATTAAAAGTGTGTCTGACCCAAATAAGCACAATGATATCCAGTGTAAGCATTCAGTCCAGCTGTAGTATTAAACACGACATCAGTGTGTGTGCTAATACAGTGTGACAGAGATATGTTTTGAAATAATGATTTGGTGATTTGTGTTCGTAAAGGTGTGGCCCAGGTGTCTTTTTTCCCACCCAGTCTGCCAGAAACATAAATCTGAGTATGTGACTATCCGCTTTAATGCAGCACAGATTCTCTGATCTTCTGCACTATATATTTGGTGAATGTGACTAAAACTGATAAAGATCAGAGAGCCTCAACACTGAGTCAGCACAGGCACGATGGTTACCGTTAACAGGAAGTGACATCATTAACAGGCACACTTGCTCTGTTCTGGGTCACGGGACTCAGTGAGATCGGTGGTGCTGTGGCCGTTGGAGCGGACGGTTCCGTCCGGGATCCAGGATTTGTCCACGCATCTCTCCATTCTCTTCATGATCAGATCCAGCAGAACCTCCACAGCTTGACTGACGTTCTCACCACTCGCCGCACTCGTCTCAAAATATGGCACGCTGGAAATACACAGTTAATATCTCATACTAAACACTACTAAACATACTAAACACTACTGTACACAATACTTCACCTTCACACTGTCAGACAGAAGAGCTTAAAATACAACATTTAAAGCACACTGTCTAAACCTTATCTTTACATTACTGTTTAGATGTTTATTATCTGAGGGATGTATTGATAAATGTCACGCCCCTCAAAGTAAATGCTGACAGCTCTGTTGATCTCATCTACATTTAGTCATTTAGCTGACGCTTTTATCCAAAGCCACTTACAAATGAGGATAAGGAAGCAATTTCAATCACAATAAGAGGCAACAATGAATAAGTGCTATAGACAGATCTCAGGTATTTTAACACAGTACATCTACAGTAAGATCTTTCTCCAGTAAGACCAGAAACAAGTTTCTTAGTAATGAATTCAAAATGATTCTGTTTGTACAAAGACACACCTGGGAGGGAGTTTGGATGGAAGGCTACATCAACACAATCACTGATAACATTCAATAGATAAAAACTGACTGCAGACTGCCGGCCACAAACAACAAAACAACCACTTCTGACCCAACATGGGTTCTGTTTGAAAACACATTCATCTGTGTAACACAGAGCTGAAGTGTAAATACATTCAAATATCCTGTTGAGAGATAGGAATGAGCTGAGCAGAACTTCTCTGAGAACTGCTCCAAACACACATGAACTCAGTCAATATTAGCTTTCAGAATACCACAATCTTAACCTGTGGCATTTAATGAGAGCAGCCATCATCTTAGACAAACAGAGCACAGACGCAGCCCTGAAAACACACATCTCTGAGTCACACACACTCTGAGAACACATCTGAAGACCTGCATTAAGATATGACTCAAACACACCAGCAAACAATCTCACGTGTGGTGCTCCTGGACGTCCACACATATTTTAATTTTGTCTGACAAACCAGTTAAAGTTTCCTGTTGTTTCATGTAAATGAGTTTCTTAGATCAATTAAACCATGTGAATCGTTCATGTGATAATCAGTGATAATGATTTATCTCAGATCAGAATTATTTACTGCAGCACAGATCCATCACAGCAGCGTATCACAGTTACTACAGAATCACCTGAACTAACATGAACTACACTAGTCAATTGTCCAGTTCAGATATTGGTATGAATTTATCACCAGTCAACACAGTGATGGTGACAGAGCTCATGAGTCAGTGAGATCTGATCTCACCCGTATTTCTCTGCCAGTTCTCGTGCGCTTTCAGCTTTCACAGTACGCTCGTCCTCCAGGTCACATTTATTGCCACACAGCACAATGTCTGGATTCTCACAGTACGCGTGTGTCTGCAGCTGACCTACAACAGATGTTCAGAAATGACATCATTTTAAAATGAAATCATATAAATAATTAAAAACTCCAGATTACTAATCCTAAATATTAATAATGATGCCTGTCACAGTAAACATCACAACACAGACTCAATAACAGTAACAAAGACTTTCTAAAGCATTTGACTGAGATGTGCTGTGTGTATGTGTGTGTGACAGCAGGATATGAAGAACTTACTCATCCAGTTGCGCACATTAAGAAAGCTCTGCTCGTTTGAGAGGTCAAAGAGCAACAGGAAGCCCATAGCATCCCTGAAGAAGGCTGTGGTCAAACTCCGAAACCTGCAGAACACACGTCACACTACAGTTAGAACTCATGTCTTCAGATCATGTACAACATGATCAATCTGCTGAGGTCACCTCTCCTGCCCAGCCGTGTCCCACAGCTGGACGTGGATCCTCTGCCCTCTCCCAGCTGTGCCATCAGGACCATTCGATTTGTAGACCTTCAGAAAGAACAGATGTTTGAGATCTCTCACACTGAAGTCAAGAGATGAAGATATGATTTCAACTAAAGACAATGACTCCGTTTCAAAACGTAGTGTAGTACACAGACAGCATTTTTAGGCATCCTAGGCAGTTGATGAAACTACGATTATGCTTCCTTTGACTGAAATCTACTGTTTCTTAAACGGGGTGTTGCATTTACTTTTCATAGTTAAACACAACCATCAAGCAGACTTGAGATGATTCAGAGCTGAACTGAGATCAGTCTTGATTCTGTTTGTTTGATTAGTACAGAAGTGTTTGTTTCTTCACCCTATACTGCGGGTGTAAACTGTAAGAACTGGGAGTGCCCCGAATACACCTGTATTTGGGGCTGTCAGAAATGTTTGATAAGTAATTTGATAACACACAAATTGTTAACATACATTATCATTATATGTTACATAATATATAACGTGTCAACTGGTAATTCAACTGGTAATTCAGCACAATATGGCACATTATTATTATTTTTATTATTATTTATAATTATTATTCAAGCATTCCTGCATCTGTTTTTAAGCTTTAGGATTATATAGACTGCAGTGTCCCTGACAAATGACACTCCCTCAGGGTGCCGTTTCATTCAGGAGAGAATTATTACTCTGAGCCCATCTGTATTTATTCAGATGCTTTTAACATTCTGTGTTTCCTCAACATCTAATATTCATGACAGCTCAGAGTCTAAACCTGAACATTCACACATGAATGGCTGACTTCATCCTCAGGGCACGTTTCCATGGGCAGCTACTAACTGCTGAACACGACAAGGCTATTCCCAGCCAGAAAACACCAGAATAACAAACATACAGTCCAGACCGAGCAGGAAGCATCTGAACCAATGACAAATTTCCCTTATTTGCATAAGAGTACATAGGAGTAAAAGACAAATCAATGAAACATCACACAGACGCATCAACAGACACATAGTTCAAACAAGTGAATATAGAACTCAAAGAAACAAATGAAAGCAAAAATCCTCACCACTCGTTTTTCTCTGAAGTCTATTCCCACTGTGGTGATGAATTTGGAGTTGAATTTGCCGTCTGTGTACTGATAGAGGAAGCTGGTCTTTCCCACCCCAGAGTCCCCCAGCGCGAGGAACTTAATGAGATAATCATAATCCCCATCAGACATCCTGAGAGCTGAGCGAGGACCTGAAACACACAATGTCCAATAAGAAGTTTAATGTTCAATTATTTGAAACCTTTCCTCTGTGTGTAAGCACAAGCAAAAATTACACTTACAATGGAAACCCTGCAAACACAGAAAATAAACAACAGAAATATATAAACAATATAAAGCTTGTATTTTGTTTGATGTGCTTATACTGATTATTCTGTATAAAATGTGCATTATTGTAAACATGATTTTTCACAGAGGGACAAGAGAAATGTAAAGGAAGGAAGGTGTAAGATATGATCACTGCTACAGTGCTGATCTGATAACAGGAAGCGTTTGTGCTGCATTTATTCTCTATTCTGTAACAGTAAATATAATGATATAAAGTGTCCATTAATACTGAACCACATGAGAAAATACACACGTCAGAACTTGCAGCCTTAAAATAAAGACAGTGACATCACTCAGCTAAAAGTTAAACGTTTCCTAACCCAGAGACTTTAAACGAACCCCTCACACATGCTAATAAACACACAATGATTTGCTGACTACCTGTATGTTAAGCAGTTAATTCACCCAGTGAAAAGATTTTCACACACTCATGTTGTTCTGTGTGTTTGGTCTGTTCTTCACATGCAGTAAATCATTCTGCTAAACTTTATCTTTACTGTTCTACAAGAGAACGTCATAGTTCTAACGCTTTAAAGTTTTGTCTGTTAAACGTGTAGCACTGTAGTTGATGATGTGAATCTCTTGTCGTGACACGTCTGCAGCAGCATGTGAGGGAGAAATGCATGCCGATACCTCAGCTTCAGCAGAACATTCACTGCGAGTTAATGCAGATCATATGATCACAGCCAGAACATAAAACTCAAACAAACAGCGGCATTCTTCTGCTCAACAACTAAAGACCATCTCGATAAGCTGCTTAACGTCTGATCCCAGACCAGGAGAACCTGCAGAGAAACTCACTCCAGCTGATCAGAGAGCAGCACTGAGGTTTCTTCTGAAAGGACTAAAGTCACACTTTGGGAGGGGCAGCAGGACCTACAAGTTCAGGAAACATAAAACCTTATACCATACACACAACCAGTACCCACAATTCATAGCCTAAGCCCTGGATGTGTTTCTTCTTAAACAACACAAAGGCAATTACTTCCACACGCACAAAAAACAAGTACAGTTACATTCTGTGATGTTCTGCCTGTGTATTACACCTCTTCTACACATCCTGAAGAACCCGGTGTCAGAAATCTATCCCTGAACTCTGTTGCTGCGGAACACAGCAGAACTCTGACTGAGAAACCGATTTTACACTAGAAAGTGTCTGTGTAACGCATCAGTAACATTTGTTCTCTGTTAATAATGCATTCGAGGTGATGAAGTTTTATACTTCACTAAAATCATTCAGACAGCAGGTGCTTCAAAGTCACTTCAAAAGTGTCTTACAGTAGTGAAGTTAGTTCTGAGGAAAGATCTAGAGATCATTTGTTTGCTGATGACACCTGGATCCTTTATCTAATGCAATAACATTCAGACAATTTTGATCTGTCCCACTTAAAACATTTACTTTAGAAAATGCTCCAATCACTAAATAAATGTTAGAAAACATAAGAGCAAGTCTTCTCTACTGTCAGTGGATTATGAAACTAAACGTTACGTTTAACTGATATAATAACTCTCACTGGTAACGCTGGCATCTGTTGGCACAACACCACACACAGCAATAGTGTCAGTTCTAAAATCAAAGTAGAAAACAGACTTCCTGGAACAACTGATGTATTAAACAGGACTGGAAACAAGAATCAAGCCCTTAGAAGACTAATTCTGCTAAGACAGGATCATTCGAAAACTTCCAAATCTGTAATGCAACGTTCCAGTTGGTTGTTTTCCTCCATAAGATTCACATGATGACATTTCATACGGCCTGCAGGAAAATTTAAATGGTTAGAAATTAAGTTTTTACTTCCTAGAAAGCTTCATTTGCAAGTACAACCTTCTTTATGTGCCACACAGACACACAAATCCCTGAAGATCAGCTCTGAACACAGAGATGATAATCTCCTGAAATACATGAACCACTGAGCTTCTAAAGCAACATCCAGTGAATTAACCAATCAGAGATCAACACAACATTGTGCTCTGACAGCCACTAGCCTTGTGCAACTCACCAAAATGCCTGAGTTCTGAGTCGCACTTCCTGTCCAACCCAAACAGCCCTGAGTACCACTGATGAGAGTCTGGATAAAGAGAAAATGGAGGAAAGCAAGCCAACAGCAGTGCACCACGCGGGCGGCACGCCAACACTAACTAAGAGAGCTGCAGATCCATGAAGCAGTTCACACAGGAACTCAGTCAAGCTCTGACAAGTGTTTTCTTAATGATCCCCTTTTCTTTAACTGTGTGTGTGAAAGACGAGCTGCGTCTGTAATAACCTCTGACCTACTGTGTTGAACACGCTGTATATGTTTCCTCTTCTCTGTAAGACATTCTGATGACATACAGTATAAAACAGCATCAGCTGTGCAGGTCGTTACATGTGGAAGTTTAATAGTTACAGTAGGCTGAGGTGTTTGTTTCAATTACTAACAAAGTATAAACAATAGCAATCATGATATTCCTTTTGCAAACACTGATATTAAGACTTTATTGACCAGTGGTCAGAAATCACATCTAAACACTCATTCATTTGACTGAAAATTCATTAGCCACATAACAGGACTAATATAGCTCTTACTATTGGACAACAAAGCCTCTTAATGTCAGTTTAAACACACACTGTCTGTCACCTCTGATGGTTTCTATTAATGAGGTCAGGTTAGGGATCAGTGTTTTGGGGATGCTGACTAAAAGGTTCATCTAATAACCATCAGCTGACGCTCATGTGCTCCTGGCATCTTGTCATGTGATCATCGACTTCCAACACTGCCAAGAGCCCCTAAAACACACACACACATACATACACACACACACACACACACACACACACACACACACACACACACCTCAATCTGCTTTCCTCAAAACAGGCTGGAAAAACAGATAAGCCTGTTTAAATGATTTGAGCTTTGAGGAAAGTTTTCACGAGCACAAGCAAGATGTTCTGAGATGTTCAATTCTTCTTCAGCATGACCTTCTGTGAGGAACACTCTCAGTCTCCATTCATTTTCATTACATGAGAATCCATTCCACAGAACAACTGTGTGTGAACAAACCATGACGTCATTTCTGAATGAAATCACTTCAGGTGTCTTAGGCTGTTCATTTAGGTTTCAGACTAGTCTCAATCTTTAGCTTAATCTAGTTTAAGTTGGTAACATGTAAAGATATATTTATTGGGACAGAAGCATCAGCACATTCACTTCATCACTGCAACTTTCTTTTGAACACCTTCACTGCGCAATAAAGCAAGAAATAAAGGACACTTGATCACTCAGAAGGAGAAAACGAGCGTAAATCTTGACATTTCTTACAGGTCACCTGATATGAGAGTAAGACAATCCCCTCCGATACCTATCCACATCTTAATGGAATGAATCACATACAGATGGACGGCTCTGATTCACGTGTGAGCAACACATGATTATTAATGCCACATACAGTAACTAACACAACCCGAGTGACATCTGTAAGATATAGCGCAAATAAAGCATTCAACAGCGGAGTTAAAGACACTTTAACAACACGTATATAACAAATATCACAGCACAGACACTCGAGAGATCGGACGTGATCAAACAGTTCATAAAAAACATGATAAATGTACCGACCAGAACAGTTTCTGTACCGCCGCCTGATGTTAAACACTTGCTCGAGTTGCTGGAGTGACGCTGGAGTGACGCTGGAGTGACTCTGGAGTGAAGCTGGAGTGACTCTGTTTCCTAAAGTTGCTCCACACCCGCATCAAACTCTCGTGCGTGTACAAGCGGACGCGCAGTGACGCAACACTTCCCGTCGCAACACCCAATCATAGTATGGGCAAGGTCTGGCTCATGAATATTGATTAGGCTGCGTGCACGTAACGTCATTAATATTATTACGAGCAGTAATTTCACAAACACAACCGTCTGCCGTCCAGCCAATCAGACTGACGCGTCACGTCGAGTCGTTAATATTTATGAGCCAAGCCGTCAGTGTAGTATAGCTTCTTACTCAGCATAAATATAGCAAACTATCTGAACTTTAAATGCTAAGATTTAACTGCAGCTTTTGGTTTGGTGCATTAAGCAAATTTTACAAGTTGTCCATTAAATTAATGTAAAAATACGTCACAGGTTTATTACGAGCGATCAGCGTGTTTTATGTGCGCCATCATGTGGCACAAAGTGTCGTTGCAATGTCTTACACTGAAGTGATATACAGTATATGGGCACATATATACAATGCGCTTGTTCGGCGAAAACAATAGACTAGATTACAACAGAATACTTTATTATTTACACTCCCTCAATAATGAATTGATTCTAAAGTCTTCAGAGAGAACATTTACACATTAGACACATCATGGGCAAAGTTGGGTTAACAGTCAGTCTCTGGTTTGGTTGCTGATGCAGCATGATGGCTTGTGGCAGTTTCCGCTCTCTGCTCCTCTCGCTCAGGCTTGAGGTCTTCATCTGCTGCAGATGGAGGTTTTCTGGGAGACACAAAAACAGGTCTGTACACGTACACGCCTCCAACCACCCCGACCAGCGTCGCAAATGCGATCTGATTAAAGGGAATCCGTCTTCTAAACATGATCTTGTCTTGTAACTGAACCTCTTAGAGGGGAAACATAACATCCAGAATTTGAACGTCTGTTAAAAAAAGGCGTACATGAAGTTTATGAGATTTAATCGACATTCCGTGATTTGATGCATTGTGTATTGTATACAATATCTTGGGCAGACTAGCAAATGAAATATCACGCATATATCAATATACAGGTCACACCGTTTTAGTCTTTTGTCATGCCAGAACCATTAATAAATAAAGGCTACAACAGCATTCAAGACTACGAACTTCTGCTATTGTAATTATGTGCACACTTACGTTTATGATTACAGTCCTTTCAGCGTGAGCTACAGTTCAGCTGTTAAAGCGTTTACATTTAGTTTCAAACACACGTACGCAAGGTCGGTGGGTCGACTACGGCAACCCACATAGACCAAATGAGATGTTTGCATTATGCATTGATTTTTATTTCTACACACTATCTTCATTAAGGTTTGTCAGTTAATATTTGTATGAATCACAAAACAAATTTGTATGGACAAGAATACATATAATGCATCAGTATAGTTGAAATATATTTTTTTATTCTGTAAATATCACGTACGCGTGTGTGACGTCACGATCCAAACACGGAAGTGAATGTTATTTTCACATTACGAAGTATCTGTAAATGCTTTCAAAATTAAAAATAGCATTTGGTGTCAAAATGCTGAACATTACATTTATAACATTAAAAATATCTTTATATGGAGACATGAAGAAAATCCATGAGCGCTTGGGCAGATCTTCCCCATGTGAGTGTCATAGAGGAACATAAGTTGTGAGAGTACAGCGCAGAGAGCGGCGCTCACACACACACTGTGAGAACACAGAGTAAACACGATTTCACTACCAGTGAAAACTCTTGACACGACTGATTACGTTTCTCGTGATCTTGGAAAAATTCATTGTCAGAAATTTAATATATTTTCTGGAGTTGTCACCAGATCTGACAGGAGAGCAGCAGTATGTGGATGAAGCTCTTAAGAGATGCTCCTGTCAGGTCATGATGTCCTCACACGTTTGATTCACTGCAGAAGGTGAGCGATGCACAGACATATAACGACAAGCAAGAACAGCTGCAGTCAGACGAGCTTATTACATTTCAGTTCACTTCAAAGATATTATTGTTTGTTAAAACATTCATTAAGAGTGATTATTTCGAGGAAAAACTACTTTGCACCAGTTTCAAAGGTTAAACATCTTTAAATATTACAGTAACAGTTACGTCTTAAATATTAAGAGCTTAAGAATTGCACATTTTTTCTCAAAGCTAAATCTGTTTTTTATTCTTCAGATTTCTGCAGTTCTGCTGGAAAACAGATTTAAAAAACAAGCAGAAATATTCAACACTTAATTTCCTGAGGGTTGAGTGGGAAAGATCATATTAACATACCTCAGAGGAGCTGAACTGAGCACCGATTAGTTTTTATTCATTAATTTCATTATTTTATTGTTTGAAAATGTGAAAGCACCACACAAACTAAATTAGGCATGTTGTGGATTCAGTGTCTCAGTTTAAAGAAGAACAATTTTTTTATCAAGCAACGCAAGACTTTTATTCTATTAAGTGCAAGTTTAAGAGATTAAGTGCATTTATGTTGAATTACATTTAAGCCTCTTATAGCAGTTTCCAAACAAACACTTACAGGAATGTTACAACACAGAAAAGAAAAAGAGGGAAAAGTGATTTTACTAACAGCTGAAGATTTAAACTATTTCTTCAAATAAATCAGTGGCCAACCGATGAGCAGACCCCTCACCTGTTCATCTCTACAACAAACAGCATTTTACATTGGTAATTGTTTGATTATTTAATGTATTACAGTTTGCTATTGTTTTACATGTCAAAATTATCCCAAAACTTATCAGATCAATTTCAGTGGAATTTATTAGGTTTGGTCCTGTAATAACTTGTATGACTTACATTTAGCATTTTATGCCCCAAATGTTCTGTTATGTTCTTATTAGTTGAGTGTGTTTAGAATAAGTTTTAGTTAAAATGCAAACGCATTGGTTTGGATGCAAATGGTTTATGGTTAATAATCTAAATGAACTTGTCCCACTTTTTTTCTCATGACTATCTCAAAAAGTTCACAGACTCATTCTTCCAACAAGCTTAAGAGGGGGGAAATATCTCTATAAAATCAGAATTCATTCTAAAGTGCAGCTCAAAGGTCCTCAGGTCTAGAAACAGTATCAGTCTATAGTGCAGAAGAGCATGTACACTAGATATCACTCAACCAGCATCACAACATTTATATTGTGCAAACACATCAGAGAAAAGGTGAAACTAATGTTTTCTGGAGCCCCTCGAGCAAAAGAGCAAAAATTAGAAGCAGAATGTAACGCTTTCTCAATATTTTGGATCAAAGGGCATGGGCCCCAGCTCGATTTTAACATCCGCAAACTGTCGGTTGGGGTCGCGGCCTGACTGGATCCATTTCCTGTCTCTCTGCGGACGAGGTCGCGGTTGCTGCTGTTTCCTTTGTTGCCGATGACAGGGACGCCATGCCTTGACCTTTGACCCTGGCCTATTAAAGGGTCGACTGCAAATTTACAAACAGGAGATTGTTTAGGGTTTACCGTCATGCAGGGTTCACTTATGCGTGTCAACATGCGACCCTACTGATTCTTAGACCTACAGACAGAAACAAACACTGTTACACACATGCAACAACTGAAGTCAACATCAGATCAACATGAGCACAATCACATATCACAGGATTGTAAAAACATCAGTGTGGACAGTCACATTTACTCAAGCTGTGTTATAACTCAATGTTTTAACAGGTGATGGAATGTAATGACTGATCACAGCATGAGGATGACACACATCTGCTCAGGCTTTTCTCTCATCTGTTTAAAGTATCTAAAACAAATGCAGATGTAACACTGCAGCCCAGAAAACATTCAAATGTCTTTAATATTGAACTCTTTATCTCTGACTCATTTGAATGGGCTGTGTTGTTATTCTGAGTGGGAAACAGAAGTTCAGTGATCAATGACTGTTTTACCAAATCAAATGTACCTCCCACATTCCATTCATGCTTTTAAAATTGTATGTGAATAAAAAACATTTAACTTCACAAATATGTCACAAATATGCACAGAACAGCTTTACCTCGGTCCAAAGTATTTTAGATACGTATCTCCAAAAATGTGCCTGTAGATGTAATCATCCAGATCTTCAAACACATCATCATCCAGACTCTGATACTCATCCATTTCCTCAAGATAGTCTTCAACTCCACTCACAAAGTCTGTGAAGAGCATCCGGTCGTGGATAAAGACGCCATCCTGGAAGAAATTATCAATGAAGCTCTCTAGTTCCCTCCAGTGATGGAAGTGGCCAACCTCTTTGTGGAGGTAACTTCTCAGAAGTTCATGAAACTCATCTGCACGGATGGGCTCCATGGCTTTATTAAACAGACTCATTGACTCCTGATAAGCACAATCAAAGACTCCAGAACATCCTGTGGGTGGCATTTTGTGACCCATGGTGCTTTGTTTCCTCTGAGCACCGGGTTTGCGTGTGTTGCGCTCAGAGTGAAGGGAGTCTGTGGTGGATTTTCGGGGGTGCTGATGTAAAGGTTTCTGAGGTTGCCAGTAAACGTCTTCTGCATGTTTGTTGCCCTGTTCTCTGAAAGTGTCTTGCTGATACGTTTGACGTTCAGGTTTGGCATCCTTCCTCTCGTGGGATCTCTTCTCCTGGTTGAACACAGTGGAGGCAGAATCTTTAAAGTGCCTGAATGTGGATTTGACGGAGTCAGAAAACTTCCGGAGGTTTTCCTTCACCGCCTCTTTGGCCTTCTTGATCTGTTCTTTATGATGGTGCACAAACTCTTTGGTGGAGTTCTTGACAACGTCGAATGTTTCCTTCACTTTTTCCATCATCCCATCCCTTGGAATCTTGGTCTTCACATCTCTGTCACCTTTGGCTCGATCCTCCTTCGACTCCACGTAAAGTCTCTCCCAAAGATCGGAGCGCTGCTGCTCGAACTTCAGCTTGTTCTCCAGCTCCAAGACTCGACTCTGCAGTTTCTCTGACTCTGGATCCACCTGAGCATCATCTTCATCATTTTTCTGACTCATTTCCTCAAGTTGCATCTTCATTTTGTCTGTGACCTTTCGATCTTTATGGAGTTCCCTCCGCAGCAGCTGAGCTTCAGCCATCAGCGTCTCCCTCTGACTCATGAAGCTTCTCACCTTCTGTTTCTCCTCCTGCAGGTGGCCCTTTAGTCGCTGGTTTTCAGACAGGATGGAGTCCATTCCCACCCCTCTCTCCTCCAGTTCTCGAACCTGTGCACGCAGGTAACTCAGTTCCTCCTGCAGGGCTGAGAGTGAAGCCTCCTCTCGCTCAAGAGTGACTTTGAGCTGCTGATTTTCTGTGGTCAGATCTTTCTGCTGAGACTCCGTCTCACGTTTGGCTTGTGTCAGTTTCTCATACAGATCTTGACGTTGGGTCTGTTTCAAACAGGAAAGCAAGTGTTTAGATGCAGTGTTTAGATCCAGCAGTTTTCAACAGACGCAATACAACCCAAAAACAGGTCACAGTTCTGTTGTGCCAGAGCTGCTAAATGCAAAGAATAAATTAAAAACAAACAGACTTATACATTTTTGAAGGATTACAATATAACCTGCAGGTGGATACCTGCAGCTCTTCCTGTCTGACTCTGAGCTGCTGGTTCTCTTTAGTCATTTGATCCATGATGTTCGTGAGACTCCGCACCATGTTCTTCTTCTCCTCTAGATCTTCCCTCAGATCTTCAACCACTTCCTGAACACATGGAGACATGGCCAGAAGAATCAATGCCTGTTCAGAGCTACACTGCACTTCTAAAGCGTCGTACAGTCAGATACAGTTACAGTGTGCTTCAGAGAAGAGAACATGTATTTACTGTATGTAACAACAGAAGTGCATGAAAGAATCAGACGAGAGATGAAGAAACGTGACACTGAGACATCCCATCACAGGCTCGATGGTGATGTTCTGTGCTAGAAATGTGATTAAACTGATTAAAGTATTAAATGTGATAACAGTGTAAACACTGTCATATAAAACATCTGTCATACCTTCGACTTAATCTGACACCAGAAAAAGAAACACTTTTAAATCTAAGATGAAGTACAACAGTCTTCCTCATTCTCCTGTCAATCAGAGAGAAGCTGTGACAGAAACTGACAGACCTCACAAGGCCTGTCCAGCTCATTCAGACGCATCAGCTCCACAATTCTCTGCCTTTCCTGAATCTGTACTGTGCCTGAAACACACATATAAACAATCAACACTGGCTGCAAACCCACAATATTTAACAATAAGACAGATTATAATCATCACAGCTTTCTGATAAAGACTGTTTAGATGAATCTGTATCTGGATTTTAAAATTCCATGTTTCGCATGACATCACTGCACACACTGTCATCATCTGATACATTATCTGATACATCACTGTGCTGTAATACTGTATTTCAGTAAGAGAACTGATCGCAGCTCACCGTAGAAGTGTCCGCAGCCCATACTGACAGCGATCAACAGCGCCAGCAGGATGCATTTGTTCAGAGTTCCACTGATCTGACTGTGATGCTGAGCAGAAGAATGACAGTCTGGATGGACCTGAAGCTGCTCAAGGACCTGAAGCTGCTCAAGGACCTGAAGCACAACAGCAGGAGAGACACAGAGATGCTATCAGAAACACTAAGAGAGACACAGAGTGTTGTGAAGTTCTGTAGGGTCTACAGCATGTGTATATAGGGTCTATATAGTAGGTCTATAACGTGATGCTGTTTTATGCATAGCACTTAACAGTAAGCCAAACTCAGAGATCTCACAGCACCTTCTCCTGTCTCCTGTGATTCTCTTGCACATCTCCAGCCTCTGACCCTGTTGTGCTCCTCCTGATCCTGCGTCTCCTCACCACAGGGCTGATCTTCATCTCCCCCTCCTCATCCTCACTGCTGCTGTTACTGATGTCTTGTTGCACCGTCTGATCCGCAGGGAAAACTGTGTGCCGATAGAACACACACATTTATTACAATCCACACAAATAAACACACACACATTTATCAGAACAAAGTCCCTTTGTGAAGCTGTTTTTAGGTGGACCCACCACAGAACCCATGATGGAGATCATGTCAAGTTTAACTGTTTTTTTAGATCAAATGGCAAAACCACACACACACACACACACACAGACAGACAGACACACAGACACACACACACACACACACAGACACACACACACACACAGACAGACACACAGACAGACACACAGACAGACACACACACACACACACACACAGACAGACACACACACAGACACACACACACAGACAGACAGACACACACACACAGACAGACACACACACACAGACAGACACACACACAGACACACACACAGACAGACACACACAGACAGACAGACACACACACACAGACACACAGACACACACACACACAGACAGACACAAACACACAGACAGACACACACACACACACACACACACACAGACAGACACACAGACAGACACACACACACAGACAGACACACACACACACACACACACACACACACACACACACTTCAATAGCGAGTGAGCTCCAGATCAATACAGTGTGTTACATTTACCAAGCACATACATTAGAAGTATTTCTGCACACACACATCAAACACATGCTTGTGGACATCACCTCACCGCCCACAATCCAGCACATCTTCTGCGTATGAATGTTGTATTTTCAGTCACTGTATGAACATTATAAGGTGTCTTCTCGCTAGAAACACTTAATGCAGAGGCAGCAATTCAATCAGTCTAGGGCAACAATTCATGTAGTTTGTACGTCTGATGCTTTAAACAGAAACACACATCTCTCACACTGATAAGTCACATGATATGAACTCATGTTAGTAGCACACAGGGGTCAGTTTCACACTCAGACTTAATGTTTAGGGTTATGGGTTTGTTCCAATCATCATCACTATAGTCGAGCAACAATAACAACACTTGTAATTAATTACAACACATTTATCAGCAGGCTGTAATATAGGTCAGCCAAACACATCACTATGGTTTTCACACATTTTACATGCGTAATCTCCTCTCACACTGATTGGCTGAGAGTTTCATCGGCTGCGCTACTGTGGCACAACCTATTATAGCCACATCACACACACACACACACTCCTACAGCTTCATCAGCATGCTGAGTGTTAATGGTACTCGCAGCCTCATATAAGAGCACCTGAGAGAGAGAGAGAGCTGTGCAACTGACTCCCATATTCCCACAGCGTCCTAGAAACTCCCCATCCACTCCTCCACCAGACTGTCATTACTCCAGGAGAGAGAGAAACACTGACTCTCAATCCTATAAAGAGAAACCTGACAAACCTCTAAAGACCGGCTGAGGCTTTTCTTTACCAACATCACAGAGAAACAGAAGAAAATATATTTTAAGATTATTTTAGGACAACAATGGGTAATATAAACACTGGGAATTCCAAGAATGTCTCTAGGAAATTCAGCAAATTTCCAAAGCCATTTTCCAGCTGACCGGGAATTCACCTAGTTTTCACCAGCGTACGGCCTGTAGCTTACAGAAATTCCATGTGTCTGTTTTACATTCACTCACCTGTCTCAGCCTCTCTGAATGTATATTGGCTGCTTGAGGATGTTCCAAGATCCAGCTCCTCAATTCCTCTCTCCTCTGCCTCCTTAGCAACAGGCTCCTCCCATGCATCAAGCTCCACCTCACGTGTATCCGCCAGGGTTATGATGTCAGAGTTCTCACTGGAGGAGCAAAACATCACATGATCTTCTCCACCCACATCTGCTCCTACCTGCAAGAGAAAGCAGACTGCTGTATTTTAGTTCACTCCTCATGTGTACTTCTTTACATAATAAACAATAAACAAAACAAGACGTTTTTCAGGTTAATCTTACCTCTCGCACAGGCTCCGCCTCCACAGTCGTCTTCTCTTTCAATGTGAGATCCAGAGACTCTCCCAGACTCTCCTCGTCGCATTCGGCTGAAGGTTCAAATATTTCAAAGTTGTCCAACCGCTTCAGATTTTGTTTGTGTGTTGTGAAGGAATTCTATTCATTCATGCCCTTCAGCTGACACTCAACAATACTGCCCTCTTACCACAATGACTGTATCATTAAATTAATGCCACAAATATCCGCCCTCTTTAACACCAGAAATAGTTTTGAATGTGTGAATTTTGTTTTTGATGACAGATCTGGTTGCTCACCTGCAGATGTGTTATCAGGACTCAGTGCCTCGATGTCCGAGCCCTACAAGATAAAGGCCAATCGTGTCACTACCACTTCATTATCAATGTAAAAGGTTTCACTTAATCAACATCACAAAAGCTTCATTTTTGGCATTACAGAGTAAAATAATTGAATTACAAATCAAGTTTCACTAGGACTATAACTAAACCGTATGTTATAAAGATATCATACATGTAAAGCTGCTTTGAAACAATGACATTTTGTAAAAAGCGCTATATAAATAAAGTTGACTTGACTTGAATGACAGTAGAAGTCACCTCATTACTAATAACAGTCCATCCACAGGATGATTCTGTGTCACTGGAGCTCTCAGACATCCCTCAACCAGCTAGATAACACACACACACACACACACACACACATTAGAACGGTTCCTTTCAGAGGGAAATCCTATACATTTGTCTGTGCAAACGGTTGTTCTCCGTAACGACCGGAGCACTCATTATGGGATGGCAATGTCAGGCTGACCGGGTGACTGGTAAATGATTATTGTGAATGTGTACAGCTCATGCAAACACACACAAACAGAAACATTTCAGCATAAGAAAAGGAGCTTTGGACAGGAAAAACTGACACTGTCTGCTTCCACGCATTCTTAAATGCTGTAGTGTATCTTAAGATTCAACATTACAGCTGGAGCTTAAAGGAATAACTCACCCAAAACTCAATACAAGTAGTCCATATGGTTCACAAATGTGTTTATAGTTTTTTATTTAGTTAATAATGACAGAATTTTCATTTTTGCGTAAACTATTAAAAAGTACAAAACGTGATTGTTTCACTTATTCATTTTCCAGGAAGATCCTACAAAAATAACACCCTGTTTATAAACCAGCAGAAGCATAGAGCTGCCCTGACGCCTTTAAACATCATACCACCAAACCACTGAACCCAGAACAGCTGTAACACTATTGATCCAGAGCGAATGAAGACATACAACTGTTTTAATGTGCATAATGCAGAAAAAGGTTCTTCAGTTAGTCCTGTGTGATCTGACATATGATTCAGATCATGCCAAAAGAAAACAAACAAGACCAGTGACTGGTTATTTCAGACTAAATCTTATTTCAGACCCAAAAAACCCAGCCAGGCGGATTTTGCGATGGAAACTCCCACGACCTAAAATTAGATTTGAGTTATATAATGCATATATAAGTAATAAGTTATGCATTAAACCTAAAAATCAACATTTTTTACTGAACTGAACTGTTGCAGTTTATAAATAATCAGAGAAATGACATCGACTCTATCACAACATACCAAAATACGAATGAGACGAGCGATTGTGAATCCCTATCGTACATGTATTGATATTTTACACTGTTTGAAAGAGTTGCCCTTACCTGGTTAACAGACAGACTGCGGCGAGAGAAAGAAAGATATCTACCATTACTTGCGCCCATCTACCATTAAACGTCACGCCTCTCCGACTGAGCCAAAACATCAACATCACATCGCATGAACACGGCGTCGACCGCGGAGAGGAGGATTGTGGGAGTTGTAGTTTAACAGATGAGCAGCTCTGCTTTAATGTCGTTCTCTTTATCAACTTTATTAACTACATGTCCCAGGAAGCCCTCAGAGCAGAGGGCTAACGTATCCTGTAAGTGACTCAGAAATGTTGAGACTTCTTTGTTTGTGCAGTTGTTTATTGGTTTATCCTGTTTAACAGCGAGTTTGATGCCTGAATTGAATCGCTATGTGTTGTCTATTTGTTTGAAGTGACTGAGAATACGATTTCGCTATTGTATTTATGCGCATGCGCACGTGACGTCGGCAGCGATCGCCATAGAGACTGAACTACAACACAAGTGTTAAATGATCCGCTAGCTGTGAAACTGCTAACAGACATTTCTTACATTCACATTCAGAAGAATTTATGTATTCATGTTTTATATTATAAAATAATTTAATATTAACTTAATGTAAAATATTCTGAATAATATTCTAAATTATATGAAAATAAATCAAACAACAGCAAATAACACAATTGTTAATATTACTATTTTTCAACTCATTAATGACTCATTCATTAATAAAAACATGTAATAATACATAATAAAATAAAAAGGGTTAAGCAGTTAACTGTTTTGGGGTAACTTACTAATGTATCATTAGTATAATTTCTTTTATATATATTTCCTCCCAGTCTTTTATGTTTGTGAGCGTCAGGTTCCAAACACTTCGTTTTCTCCTACTGAACCAAGATCTCATACCTGAATTACAGATTCAGCACTGGCCACATGTCAGAACCTGATGACCTTGTAATGTGTGAGATGTACCGGGACAAGATCTTTAACACTAGCCTGGACCACAGCCAGCTGTATGTTCTGAATTATAAAGCACCATTTAATAGACAGAATCATAAATCACTTTTATTCTTCTGCTTGTTTTAACACCTGTCAATGTTACATGTTTATGGAGAAAACATCAGTGTCTCGAGCAGAACCAACACTTTCTTTGTGATGTCAAATAACAATTGAGAACCAGGGTTTTGAACATGCCTATGTACTGTATTGATTACAAGTACATCATAATCTGTAGCTGGAGGAGATTTCAGGAAGTGAGTGTGGAGCCCTGTATGATGTCACGAATCTTGTCTGCATCAGCCTGCAGAGCGCTGTTGTGTGGCTCGATTTTAAGAGCCATCTGATAATCCTGAAGACCTGAAAACATCAGACTGATGTCATAGTGAAATGCTATGGCAGGGTTATAAGTGTTAAGAGAGACACAGCATTCAGACCTGTACTCAGAATGAATTTGAGCTGAATTTAGATAGAGGTAAAAAATAACAGAAGTTAATGCCTGTCACAGCAGTTGTTTTGACAGTACTGAATTAAGTGTAAGGAAATCAGTTGCAAAAAAGGTATTTTACATATCACATATTACATGTAGTCCAAATGAATGATGTCTTAGTTGTTTTGTTAAATAACATTTCTCTGTTGTGTGACTGTGTTGAATTGCTTTGAATTGCAATTCAGTTCTTTTTCCGTTGTCATTGTTATCTACATTTTGTGCAATTTAACTACAGAGAACATGTTAAGTTGTGAATTTTACTCTGACAGGAGCATCAGATATTTTGTATATGGAGCAGAGGTTTGCCTGCAGTTTCCACACATGTACACAGAACACTGTGTATTTATGACTGCAGAGGTTGTTGTGTTTCATGAAAGGAGAGAACAGGCTGTATGTGTGTATGAATCATGTACCTTCTACATAAAGCTCCAGTTCACAGAAGGCAGTTCCTCGCCTGACGTGAGCCTTCAGTCGGGCTGCAGCGTTTGCAGGAACTGCAGGCGTCAGCAACTCCAGAGCCTGTGAGAACATTCATGTGTGTTTTAACCTTTGCTTTGACAAATATGTTTGATAAGATCTACACTCACAGACTCCAGTCATACTAGAAGAAACTGAGCAGTCAATATTATTCACTTTATCAAAAAACTTCTGATGGCTGAATAAATCAATCAGGGTCAACAAACAGGATATTTCTACAATGGCTTTGGTGAGCAAACACTTCTGTGTATCCACACTCTGTCTCGACCAGCAACACATAAACAAAAAACTGATTTTTCAGACTGAAACAGGATAAACTGACCTGAGAGCTGTCTTCAATGGCTTTATGAAGATTCCTCATCTTAAGATGACAGGCGGCTCGGTTGGAAAACAGAGCAGGAATCTTTCTGTTGAGTTTAATGGCGAGACTGTACGCGTTGACAGCAGCCTGGAAGTTTCCTGTCTTAAAGAATTTACTGCAGAGAAGAGAGATACTGTACAGCCCTCATAATACTGTGAACGTTACAGTGGACACACAAGTCACACATGTAAATGAGTTAGGAAACAAAATATCAAGGCAAGTGATGAACTTTTAACACCACTGACAGTTTTTCAGAATCGTGACTTTTGAACACAGGTGTCCTTTCAGAGTAAAATTCATCACATAAACTACGAACATGGCTGCATCTGATACATATTTTCCCCTTTATATACTAGCACCGGATTACCATCACCTGGTTCAGCTTCAGATGTATTTTTAAATAATTCTACATCACATCTTCAGTTTGAAGAGTGTATCTATCGTTTTATTCTTTTAAACCTTCCAAACTTCAGCTTCTGCTTGAACAGTGTCCAGGTGTTATTTTCTTAAAACAAATGCCATCTGATTAGATATTTTAATTTAATGGAGAAACATTCATTTTTGTGTCCACTGGTATAACTGGTATTCACAGTTCACTGACAACCATAAATATCAACTTACAGTAAAAGAAAACATTTCCTACAGAATAAAGTGTTATGATGAGTGTGTGACTCACTCGCCCTTCTCTTTTAGCCAGTCTGGATTTCTCTCTTCCTCTTTCAGGTCCTTCAGTTCATTCAGCTGTGAGTCCACTGCTCTCCTGGCCTCTGCCTGCCTTCTCAACCACTGCTCACACAAACACACACACACATACATGCACACACACACACACACACACAGACACACAATGGTACTTCATTACAATTAAATTTTGTTATATTAACAACTACTGAAATTAAAATTTGCTACAGTAACAACTACTGTAGTTTTCGTTTCTTGATTAATTGCTTCTGCTTATATAACATTTATTTTTTGACCTGTGTAAATGAGAGAAATAATATGACATTATGACTCATTATCAGAACTATCTAGACTTTATTTATTAAATACTTTAATCTAAGTTGCCCTACAGTCTAATTCTTACTGGGACAGACCACTAGAGGAAACCAGGATCAGCCCAGATTATACTGTGTTCCCATGATGTTTAACACACAGCTGACCTCTTCCTCCTCTGGGACACGAGATTCTCTCAGCGCTGTAGGAAACACTCGCGGAGTGAAGCTGATCTGAATACAGCCAGCTGACCTTGGAGCAGGAAGATCCTTTGGTTTCTTTTTGCTGCTTATTTGACCTAGGAAGAAAACAGGCATATTACTAAACCAGCCCATTATACAGTTATAGTTTTTTTAATAAACAAAACTGAACAGGAGTCAAGAGAAATCAAAATGACTATGTTCCTAATAAATGACTCTTGCTCTGAAATGACTTCAAATGACTTAAACCCATCCTCTGTTACACAGAGACCACAAGCCAATTCATTCTCCTTTAATACATTCAAGTCCAGCATTAAGTCAAAATGTATTTATGTAAGTTTGTTTACCTCTTGTAGTGTTTAAGGTATTAGGTAATGGTTTAGCTGCAGTGTTTACAGGCTCTGATCTCTGCTGAACGGGGCTGATGTTGTGTTTCTTTGTTTCTCCTGCACTTTTTCTCTGTGTTTCTTTCCAAACCTCCAGCTCTGCTGTGGCTCTCAAACACTCCTCCTCCTTCATCTTCTGAATCCTGTCCCGCTCCTCTTTCTCCAGCTACAGACAAGAGTCCGTTTATGTTCAAGAGCACATTCTGTACTGTACTACAGTAACGATGAGACATTCTGTACTGTACTACAGTAACGATGAGACATTCTGTACTGTACTACAGTAACGATGAGACATTCTGTACTGTACTACAGTAATGATGAGACATTCTGTACTGTACTACAGTAATAATGAGACATTCTGTACTGTACTACAGTAACGATGAGACATTCTGTACTGTACTACAGTAACGATGAGACATTCTGTACTGTACTACGAAAATCCAGTCAGAATTGTCAGAGGGATGTGCTTAAATGTCATGAAAATAATGTCACAACACATTTTCCTAAACTGGTTAAAAAGGGTAAAAAGTAAAAGAACATTTAATTTTTACACATGATTTTTAATGTTGTTTCAGTTGAATTATTAACAAAGACATGAAGCAGTGAAAGCAGTGAATCTAAGACAAGACGACAGTGTGCAGACCTTCATCATGGTCTCCAGAGCAAACTTCTTCTCCTGCTGACTCCTCGTGGCTTTAGCTTTACACTTTTCTGCGGCTTTCTCTTGGACTTTGAGAATGGCTTCCTCTCTCACCTGCTTCTGTCTGTCTTTATCTTTGGGGAACAAAAGACAGAGGAAGCTTCAAAATAACCAGTCATCTCCAATAAAACATCTGAAGAACATCTCTGAGTGCTGATGATCTACCAATATCTGTGGAGAGCTGCTCCCACATTCCCTGTCTCTTCTTCTGCAGTGTGAAGACGGCAACGCCGTTTCCAATGCGCCCTTCACTCTTCTCCTCATCTATTGGCTCGAATAAGAACGTTTCAAATAGAAACGGGGGGAAACTAACCTGCAAAACAATTGAAACAAGACGAGTCGAGAACAAGACAACACCAGCGTCACTGTTTCGCTTTGAATAGCACGTGTAACAATCTCACCTTTAGATACTCATCCGTACAGATGACATGGACATTTGTGGTCTTTATTGCTTTTAAAGGCACACTGATGAAAACTGAGCTCTGGCTTTGAGTCCACGTGTAATCTGTCACTATCAGCGGCATCTCTCCGTCTGCCGCGCGAGCCTAAACACTGGTTGCTATGACGTGACGCTGGTTGCTAAGGGGCGGAGCGATTGAAGTCCGGTATAAGGAAGTTACCAATTGTAAAATATCAATGAAAGTACTAATTGTAAATAAAACAAAATGTATATGACATTTACTCTGTTGTTTTGACCAAGTAACATAAGTAAAAAAAACGGTGTAAATGCTTTTGTAATGTATGTAAATGTCTCGTAAATGTTCTTTCATGTACAATAGCTCAGCTCTGAAACAGTGTTGAAGTTCGTTTCGCAAACGTTTGCATGCATTTTTGTGCGGTTACATTTTTATGTGGTCGTAATATTTGCCTGAAACGTTTTTCTAAATGTAATGTAACTATCATGTATTTGAAAAGGTTTGGCCATCATATCCAAATGTAAGTTTGTCTGAAATGAGAAAACAACTCTTGTAGGAGAAAATGTCATTTAAATCTAGTTTTATTCACCACTGCTGTGTGACAGAAACATGACGCGTAAACTATAGCTTTGCCAAAGTTTTCATAACACACCTGCTAACTGTAAATATACATTCAGAAACTGTGTGCATGAACTGTACCTACACTTGACAAACACTTCATATTCTTCTTTATTTACCGTTTATTGGCTCCATACATTCATTGTAATGGATCACACATGAAAATTCTCAACATGAAGTCAAAGATTTAACGGTACGTTCCAGATTAACACTGTTCTGAAACAACAAGATATATTTAATCATATAAAAAACATTTCCAGCTATGCTAAACAAGACATCTTAAACCTGCCTAAACAGGTTTACTGGTCTTAGCTGGTTTCCCAGCAAATCTGGTTTGCTTATTTTAAAGGACACTTGTCAGTTGACCTGGATGGTAGACCAGCTAACCAGTTTAAGTTGGTTAATGCTATTTGTTTTTTTACAGCGGGAAAGCAAAACAAATCAATTAGTCAGTACTTTCACAATATTTATGGTATAAAATTTCCCCCTAAAATGTTTAAAACACAAAAAATAAAACAAAGTTTCTCCTCCAGTGAGAAAGTTATCAAAGAAAACAAGCATTTGCAATCCATCATCTTTGGTTTGTTTTAATGTCATAAACAATTAAAAGCTTGACAACGTAACACTGTTTTTGGTTTTCTGATCCTCTTTCAGTAAGTAGCAGTCAATTCTACTATAAAGCTTTAAAAGAAGTTCTGAAATACGACGACACATCATGAAGAAATCTACAATAATCTTCAGTGCAACGGTGACGACAGTCTTTGGTTTCAGGCTGTTTGCTTAGAAATAAAAACATCAGATTTGATTGTGTCTCTTTGATTGAAACATTCTGGCCATCAGCGTCCCCTGATTGAGAAGAACCTCAGCAGCATTTATAATAAAATATCTCTCTGCATAAAATCTCCATGTACAATACAAACACATTCACGTTACACCTGAAGTTCTAACGGGGGAAGCTGATATCTGGTTTAGGTGAATCTCATGTAATTTTTCAAAAACATCCACATTTCATTTGAAAATCAAATGAAATTAATTCATCTTTGTATATGTAATTTTCGATGTTTTTTTTGTTGGTTTTTGGGGTGAAATGTTTTCGCGAGATTCACCTGGAGAGCATCAATTCTCTTAATGTTGACTGACCACATTTCCACCTGACTGGGTGATAAAACAGCAGAAGTGTCTCGCGGGTCATTAAAGCAGCACTGTTAGCCTGAATCAGCTCTATGGCACGTGTGCAGCACAGATCCAGAGTTCAGACAGTCACTGGCCTCTGGGTAAAACATCTTTGGTCTGATTCATAGATCATCTCATTGTCATCTTTATCATCCCAGAGACCAGCCAAAACAATTCAAAGAAAGAAAGAAGCAGCTGCACAGATGATGTGCCTCACTGATGCACATGTTCTGTGATCTACTGGAATACAAACACAACTGAAGACAAGTGCTAAACTCATGTCTCTAAATCTAAAAGAGCTTCATCTATTTCAAAGCACCAAAACAACTAAAACAGGTACTCAGTAGTAAATATATGTCAAGAAAATAGATCTTTTGAGACACTTCAGATTTGATTATTATTTTTGTTTTTTTAAACATTCACTCCATATCTCTCTTATCTTCACACATTAAGGCCAGTTGTTAAAGCTGAATTGATCAGCTCCAGCAGTTTTTGGTAACTTTATACTCAAAAGTAGAAAACATAAAGAAAGAAATAAACGACATAAAGAAATCACATATGAGGTAAAACACACATTCCTCCATTCCATCCAGATTTACCCTGTTAATCAAACTACATCACAAAACACTAAACATATAATCCCTGAGATACAGAACATAAAATAACTACAGCTACAAATAAACCGCTCAAATAGGGTGAACAAAAAAACTAATCTGAGATCTGGACTGAATAAAGACACAAAATCGTACAGAAACATCAAGAAATAAAACATTCAGTGAAATGTTTAACGTTTCTGAACCTGAGGTAGATAAAGCTATGATCCTGAGAAAAAATACAATGTTGCAACCTCGCAACCTCATACTTCAGGACTAAACAAACAAACAAAAACAGACAAACATGGGCAAACACACAAACTCCAAAAATAGCAGAATTATTGCTACTAGGAATTTGTCATGTCACTGTGGAGTAGATATTAAATATGTCGAGTCTCCCATCATTGGTAAAGTGAGGTAGATTAGGAGGTTGAGGGAGCTTCTAAATCCACATCCACTCTGAGCTAACGTCAGAAAATGTCATTTTGACATTTAAAACATTCATGGTGGGTGAGATTTTAGTTTCTTTCAAACACACAGTCATTTATAAAAATGAAAGAAAAAGAGAGAAACAAATAATACATTCACCAAGAAACAGCACCGTGTACAGTCATCCAGCACACAGCAGCCTGTGGGTTTCCTGAGCAGCAGTGTGTTCAAGCAGTAGGGGGCGGTAGAGAGCTCTGGGTAGGTACTACACAGGATGGGATGGCAGAGACTCAGAGATGGCCTCCATCACTTCCTGTTGCTGAGGTGTTGTTTCAGTCATCTCTGTGTTCTCAGCAGAGAGCTGGGCATCTTCCACTGTCACGCAGTGCTCCAGCTCTCCTCTCTCCTCACCCTGCAGGGAGGCCGGACGGCTGCTCACACCCAGTGACAGGTTGGTACCCACCGTGTCATCCTGAGAGTAGCGCCCAGAATCAACCGTCTCATGGCTGCCCTCACTGGAGTGGGAACCCTCACTGCTGCCCCCTGATGGCCCAAACAGGCCCTGCAGAGAGGAGGGCTGGTGGGGTGAGGATCTGGGTGAGCTGTCAGTATAGCACAACAGAGTGCAGCCAGAGTGATATGAATAGGAGGGACCAGAGACCCTCTTCAAATCCTGATTCAAACAGAAACATCAGTAAATGAACATCATTATATCCTGTATGCATCATGCAAGACTTCATACCTTCTCATCCCTCTTGAAGAAGCTCCATCTGATTCTTCTCTTCTTCTCCATGGTGGGCTTCACAGGACCATAACTGTTGATGATCAGATTTGTTCCTCCCTAGAATTTTTTAAACGTGATTATCAGTGTTGTTTCCACAAAGACGGTCTGATATAAACTCTAACCAGACGCAGAAACACTCTAAAACGAGTCCGTTTGAACGCACTTTTGCATCAATGAAATGGTCTCTCATCATGGGCACTGTCACCTCCACACTTTCAGCTTGACTCCCATTGGCCAGACGGACAGCTGTAGGTGGAGTCTGTGCTCCTGTTTGTCTGATGGATTTGGTGATACAGGATTTCCTATGTTGTAATGAAATCACTCATTTTAGTCCAGCTATTACCATAAAAACAGTCAATGATCTGATATTCACACTCGTACCTTCTTTTGCTCCTGCAGGCCAGTATGAGCACACAGATGATGATGCATGTTAAAGCAATACACACACCCACCACTATACCCGTCATGGAGCGCTGATCCAGGTGATAAAAGCTGTCAGAAAACACTGCAGGTGGAGAACAAACAAACTGCATTAATATGAAGCCCAGATGAAGGTCTTATTACAAACTGGACAGCTGTTGTCCAGTATGCTGATTGGTTAATACAGTGCTCCATAGTAACAGCTACAGTGTCATGTGAAACAGCTGTTCATACATCTGCTGAGTGTCACTGTGCAGCTCGTATCGTGAGGGATTATATCTGTTTGTACTAGCTAAGAAGCAAAGCTAAATAAAACACGTCTTCTTCCATCCTGAGGTGGTCTGTAGGGGGCAGTACATGACTGAGATTCACCTGTAGCGTGTGTGCTGAGCACAGTCAGCTCTACTGCAGGTGAGAACGGCCCATCTCCCATCTGATTGGATGCTGAAACCTTCACCAGGTACACCTGACCAGCCTGAAGTTTCTCCAGCAGCGCCATGGTGACGCTCCCTGATGACAAGACAACTGGATTATTATTATACAAACTAAAACAACAACACTAACCACACAAACAGAAATAATACATCATCTTTTTTTTATTTTGGATGCAGTGAAAACATGTTTGTTCCACTGGAACTTACTGCCTGACCTTTAACCTTTACACAGAATTACTGTAGGTACATCAACACCAGTTCTGCTGTGGCTGACCAGTCAAGGGTTGTTAACAGCTCCAGCACCACCAACAGATTTTAACCTGTATGGTCTTTGCAGTGGTAGATGCCCCAAACCACATGAGGTGAGAACCCCCCAGGATTTTACTGTAAGCTAATATACTAACAAATATTTCGTTTAGTATATTGTGATTGGTCGGAGCTCTGCACACTGACACAGGAAACACTAATAATCATGAGATGCCCAGATGGACAGAAAACATACACATAAAAGAAAGGCAGCAATCAGAGCCTGAGTTCCAATAAGAGAAGACTGAAGATCAGTCTGACATACACACACACACACACACCCTCTCTCTGCAGGATCTGCCACTCTCCAGCCGCCCAAGCTCTGCGTGATGCGTACAGGATGGTGTAGCGTGTCACAGTGATGTCAGGCTCGTCAGGTGGTTTCCATGACACCAGCGCAGAATCTCTCTCGATCAGAGTGACTGTCACTCCCACAGGAGCGTGACTGGGAGCTGAACGAAGAAATCACAGAGAAACAGACACTCAAAGCCTCTAGCAGACAGTTAAAACACTGTACAGATCTGCTCCTTCGAAAACACTGCAGGTCTTGTTTCAGAAAATGTCAACACAGGACACGTAACTGCTCTGGTTCTGTACAGCTGGGATCTGTAACATCCACACTGTTTATCAGAACAGCATCTTTGCCTGCGGACATGAGTTCTGTGTGTGTGTGTGTGTGTGTGTTTACCTTCAGGCAGTGTGCTCTGGTAAACCACAGGACTCCAGGGGCTGGACAGCAGATCAACATGCAGACGAACAGCAAACTCATAATTAGTGTTTGAGTCCAAATCACTGATTAGCAAACTCTGAGCATCACTGGAAAGAGAGAAAGAGAGAGAGAGAAAGAGAGCGATAAAGAGAGAATGACAAATGCACTGTCACTGCACAACACAACATGAGAGAGAGAGAGAGAACAACAAATATATACAGTGCTAGCTGTAGAGAGGAATGTTAGCATGAAACGTTTGCATTATATTTGTAATAAATGTGTGTTTAACTCAGAGAGTTGCATTCAGTTACGTGTGGCAGTATATAGCAGATTGCTCTCCCTCTTTCTGTCTCTCTCTCTCTCTGGAGTCAGTAATACTCACGTTTGCAGGTAGAGCACCAGTGAGGCGTTCTGCAGGCCGACTGGATTACAGCGAATGGTGTAGTTGACCATCTGGCCCGTCGTGAAAGCGGGTCGGCCCCAGTGCAGGAACACAGACGAGGAGCTGTTACTGTGGGCGTACACATGATGAGGTGGCGGAGGGGGCGGGATCAAACGATCGCGAACGGCTGCAAAATAAACACATCAGCTGCATCACTCCTGCATCCCATGTGAGTGTAAATCATTGTTCAACATCTTTTAGGTGTAAAAGTGTTACGATGACTCACAAACACATCCAGGTGTGCTGATGGTCTGATCAGCCTGATATCCTTCACCCACAACACTGTATGCCAAGAGTTTCACATGATACTTCTTCCTGGGGTCTGAAAATATGAGTGTGTGTGTAGAAAAGACACAGCAGATGTATGAGGGAACATGTCAGCTGTAGCTCGTGTGTGTGTCCACCGCACACAAGTGTGTGATCAGCAGCAGATGTTGGTCAGAGAGTTTGTGTCCACTCATCCTGCTGGATGTGCAACACAAAAGATGAGTGTTTTCACCCCCTTCAGCTCATCAGTTGCATTGGCTGCCAATATCTGCTCGCATTAGATTCAAGGCCCTGATGTTTGCCTTCAAGGCAACTACTGGATCTGCACCTCCCTACCTACTCTCACTCCTTCACACTTATGTGCCTACCAGGAATTTGCGTTCTGCGAACGAACGTCGCCTGGTGGTTCCATCCCAACGTTGGAGGAAATCACTTTCCCGGACTCTCTCTTTCACTCTGCCCGGTTGGTGGAATGAACTCCATATCTCCATCAGAATGGCTGAGTCATTAGCCATTTTTAAGAA